>NJFT01000141.1:0-107063 GCA_002221725.1 Scedosporium boydii
AAGCCGAAGATGTTGATCAGTAGTCGAGGCTGCTCGAAATGCCATGGCTATTATTGGGCTGGATATTTCTGTGCCGGGGTCGGCTCTCTACTCACCTCATAAACCTCAGCGATGAGAGCTTCATACCCGTCTCCCGTAGTGCCCTGCCAGTATTTTTTCCACTTTAGCTGCTTTGTGCCAAGCCCTTTGAAATATTCCCTAGTCTGAAGTGGCATGTGAGTAGGAAAGCAGCAGAGAGCTATCTTGTAGACACCAGCTGAACTTCTCACCTGTTCCCACTCTGTTCCATTCTGACCTCTGACTCGCCCAGGCTTCACGGTCATCCAAATACGGAAGATATTGGACGGGTTATTCTGAAAATAACCTAATATCCTTTTGTTCTTAGCCTCCAGCACGCTTGCCCTTGGCAGGTTCTTCCTTGGAGCGATTACCCTCAGCGCCATCTTCAAGCATCCAGGTGCCGTCAACGCAACAAACTATTCGGCGAGGGATATGCTTTTCTCTGCAATCAGGACATTCCCCGGGTTGGAGCTCGGCGGTTGTGCGGGGTTCATCGGGCGCGATGTGGTTGGCGTCGAAAGTGGTCGTTGCATCGATCTCGGTAGCGAAATCTAAGAGGGAAATCGTGTCCATTTAGCGCAGGAAATAGGGACTAGGAGACCCCGGATCGCTTAGAGTATGGCGTTTGGATATGGCGAGGAGTATAAAGGACTCACGATCTAGCCTTCCTGCGTTTGAGAGGGCGCAGTTGGACGAGCGTTCTCATCAGGCGCTGGGGGCCCGTTTATCTCAGCCAAACTAGCCAATCCGAGATGCTGCGCTGCGGTCGACTCACGGAAGCGATAGGCGTATCTTATACTAATCCTTCAGTGCTCACACCGAATGCAATCACCGAGATCTACATCTCGATTGCTTGCTGACGGTGTCGTGGTGCCATTTCGATATCAGAAGTGGACGCAAAACACGCTATATTTGATCTCATTTCCGCATTCACCGGAAACAGGAGTCTTTGAGTGGAACTACTCGCGCAGCCGCAAGCTGAGATGAACCCAGATGCAACCTAAGTGGAGGCGAAGAATGGTATGAGAGTCTGAACCCTACGGGGGCAATCAAACTGGGAAATTCTACAGATTTAGTCAATGTCAGCTATCCACATCATTGCTCCCTCTATCCCTCTCCGTGCCTTGAACTCGCATCTCATGGCTCTACTGTTGTGGCTCTTGGTTCCATCGACGTCCTGGATACAATGCCGCTGCCTAGGAATACCTGCTTCCCCACTCAATGTTTGTGTGATGTCCGTCCAAGGTCTGGAATGGATGTGAGGTTTCACAGGCTGGTGATGTAACTGCTAATGGCTGCTTCCTTATTTAGAATCTTACTGTATTTGAATGCACTTCGCTGACAAATCGGTTGATGATCCCTCAATGCATGTTTCGGGCCATCGTCCGTAGATCCGCTGCGCCGGCGTGTCTCGTCCGGCCTGCCGCTTATTGGGAACAAGTCTATAAAGTAGCCCAAATCCTTCTGGGCCGCCTACCACTGAAACCCAACGTAGTAGGGACACACCAATATCAACCACCGCCCGCCATTCACTTGACTCCGCAGACATGACAGCGAAGCAACCTCTGACACTTTACCTGAGCCGGGGTGCCTGTTCCCTGGCCCCCCACAGCGTCCTCGCCCACGCCGGAATCCCCTACAAATTCGTCGTCATGAAACAATCCCCCAACGGCAACTCCACAAACAGCCGCTACGAAGGAGCCGACGGCAGCATCTCTCACGAGCAGTTCCTCGCCATCAGCCCCAAGGGTTTCGTACCCACCCTCGTCGTGGGGGACGGCCCAGATGCCGTCGTCATCACGGAGACGCCCGCCGTCTTGACATACATCGCCCTCCTCGCGCCGGATCTCAACCTGCTGGGCACCGATATCTTCGGCCGCGCCAAGGTGGCGGAGTGGTTGGCGTGGGGTTCCAACTCGATACATAACAACGGTTTCGCGGCGTTTTGGCGACCGGGCCGTTTCGCGGATGATTCGGACGAAGCCACGATGCAGAATATTAAGCGTCGAGGGAGGGAAGTTATTGCCAAGGCGTTTGCGACGATCGAGGAGAAGTTGGAGGGGAAGGAATTTGCGGTCGGCGAGGCGTTGACGGTTGTGGACTTTCTTTTGCTCGTGTACTGGTGGTGGTGGAGTGGTGAGGAGCCTGACCGTAAGACGAAGTTTCCAAACTTTGCTAGGTTGATGGAGAAGGTGAGGGAGTTGGATGGTGTGAAGAAGGCTATCGCCGCCGAAGACATCAAGGTCGAGTTGTAAGTTGGGGATCTCAACTCGGGTTGCCACTAAAATGTGCCGCAAAGCTTGAGCCATAAATAATTAGAATTGGCCCCATGAAAATGTTACAAAGGCGATATGCTTATGAGGTGATGTCTCGACGAGACCATTGGAACTACGTGTGCTTCGGGAGACACGAGGTTTTAAGGCCAGGGCTGGTTTTGGCCGATTGATCTCGACAGCCGGGCTGGCCCAGCTCGCGACCGCCCCAGCGTCTCCAATTTTGAATTTTAACCTCCTCCTTCAGCTTGCCCCGATTTCGGTCCCAAGTTTAGTGATATCTCTGGGTGAGAACGGCTAGTGCGGACTATGGACTAACAAACCGGTCCGCGACTGGTTGTCGAGCCCACTGGTCGGAGCACCGTTACGGCGGCCGGTACATAGTCCTCGACGCTGGCACTTCTAGCATCCCTAATCTAGTGCAATAACCCCCGCCAGAGAAGTCCCTCAACTGTATGAAGCCTCTGTTGGAATAAAGAAACAACCGATTTAGCTCTAATTTCGGACATCCACTATAGAGTGGCATGTCGCTCATTTTTGGCGTAGTGGGCTAAATCTAACAGCCTCTCCGGGAGATACAGGGACCTCTGCCACCCTCAAAATATCGTCAAGTACCATACCGCGATCCAAGATCTCATCAGAGCCGCGAACCAGACAGTCCCAAGCTGGAGGGCAAAAATGGACATGCTGCTTGACGATATGCACCTTAGGCCTACACCAGGCTTAAATGAGTGGAAAACTCAAATATTGCATTATTCAAAACTATAAATTGCACACAGGTACGAAATACGGATAGACTGACTCCAACAAACAATTCGGCCATCATTCTGCCGGACATTTTGAGTATGCATCGTGTGACACGGAAATCCTCATCTCCATCTCTCAATCATCGTCTTCCCGACGGCACAATGGCGAACAACTGGCTCGCCCGAGCTCAGAACCTCATCACCCAGTTCGAACAGAATCCTTCCACAACCGCCCAGGATCGAACGGCGCTCATCTATTTTCTCGAAGCAAGCCCGATCCGAAATGGCAATGACATGGCCCTCATTGATAATGTTCAGACACGGGTTGATCTCGCCCGACAATTTTGGCAACTGACCAAACGTGGCCCGGATCTCGGTTACTGGAACACTGTTTCGTGGAGCATTTTGATGATTGCTCCTCTCGAACCTCTCCATCCTCTTGAGAATTCGCCAGACGTTTTGAAGATCCAGGGTGTTATACCACCATTGATGGTCCTGTTGAAGACATGCAAGCTCAGTCCTTTGCCCCTTCAGCCTGAAGCAGAACCTAATAACCTTTCTATGTCCAGTCTTAACGAGACCTATCGAGGATCCACTTCGAATAGATGCCGGTATTGAGGCCGAGTCGAAAGCCGAGAGTGTGAGGAGAAGTCGGAGGGAGGCTGACAAGGTACGTTAGCATTTCTTTTCTTCACCTTCCCCTTTTCTTCAGTTTGGTAGAACCCCAGAGGACATTAAGCCAATCAAATTCGTAGTGTCTATTGAGGGATGCCGGCCGGTGTATTATTACAGGAGCTCGATACCCCGATGCTTGCCACGTTTTCCCTTTCTCTTCCCTAAAGGAGCCCCATAAGACCTCTCATTGTCTCCAAGCGACTCTTTTCCACCTTTGGGGACGCCATCGGGAAGAACGCATAAGACACCTACTCGTTGGTAATCAAAACATTGTCGACACTGCCCAAAATATGCTCGCATTAAGCCCCAGCCTGCATCGACTGTGGGGGAAGGCTGTATTTGGCCTTGAGCCCATCGCCCAACTTGATAATGGAGTCAGGTTAAGATTCCGCTGGTTGAAGAAAACTGGTCTTGCTCTTGGCCAGAGGATGCCAGAGAACTTTGACCCTGACGAATTGCTGGCATCGCCCGACGGCCCAGGCAGTGTCAACGTGAGACATTTGGTCACAGGCCGACCCATCCTTGATGGAGAAATCATCGATGTCACGTCCTCCGACAAGTCCTCGCGTCCAAATTACGAGATTCTACTGTTGCAATGGGATCTAATGAAGATGGTGTCCTTAAGCGGGGCCGCAGAGGCCATGGAAGATCCATCTTGGGATCCGAAACCCGACGATCCCTTCTCTTGGTTCCCGGTCTCGGCCCAAGGATCCCCCGAGAGCCACACAGTGCCCCCTGAGTCTAAGTCGCGAACTCCCTCCTTTTAGAAAAAGCTGAAGCATCGTGGCGCCAGTTCATCTGCTGGGGGTAAGTCAGCACCTGCCTATCTCGAGAATCCCGAAGCTGAGGCGTCGGCCTCGGCAACACAACGGTCTGTCCGACGCAAGGTTTCAAGAGCCTTGAGCTCGTTGCCGCTCCGACGTCGAGAGACTTCGGGAAATCATCCCCACCAAGACTAATACGGACGACCAGCCTAACGGTCTTCGTTTTCCTTAGTTTTAACCATGATAATATACATTGATCTGCTTTTTATTTCTTTTTTAACTCTGCAACGTACTTCACCCACACTACTTCGTAATGCCACATTCGATAATCCGCGGTTCAGCCAATGGGCAGGCGGATAGCTGACTAGACGGGAAGAGAAAACCTGGATCAGCGCACAGCTAAATGCCATCGCACCAGTAGCAACTTACTCCGTAGATCGGGAACGACTCGCTGAGAGGCCGTTCCCCGGCCAGCCCCGGATCTCTGCACAAAATGTCGTCGTACGTCAATAATATAGACAATTATAGATATCAGGAGCCTATGGCGTAGGTGGCACATGCAGGCCTCTACGTCATGTGTGGCGAGCTGCGAGGCCGAGAGACCGAGCCTACATGAAAGTTAGAGTAATCTAGTATAAAGTTTACAATATTACAGGGATGTGGAATTGAAGTATATCACGTCGGGTAACTCCGCGCACGTTATTTCGACATACATACATGGAAACATGCGGCCGAAATAATCTCCTTGCCACTTGTCACTCCGGCTGGTGTTTACTTACTATCTTTCTTCACTGGTGTTCCTTTTCTTCTTTTTCACTCGGTTTCTTTAAGTTGCCATGGGCACAGATTAGACACCTGATTGGGATATCCCAGAATCTATTAAGAGAAGTGGATTAATAAAAAAGAAAATATGAATTAAAAAAAAGACTCTTGGCGTGATGATTAGAATCCTTGGGCTGGGGAAACGCAAGATTGAATAGATCCGTCAAATCGAAATCTCCTTTTCGGACCTATATTTTTTACTAGTCCGCAAAGGGTCCAATAAACAGCGGAAGCTTGGAGAAAGGCATGTTGCATGTTGACGAATTTGTCGTCTCTTTGCCAAGCCCAGCGGCCGGGTGAGGTTTTTCTCCAGACCGTCGTTTTGATAATACCCACACCCTCCTGTGAACGTCCCCAGTTCTATTCCTGGACTGAGGGGAAATAACTTTGAGCTGAGCAGAGCCAATCGCTGAAACGATAGGCTACCCCCTTCATTAGTGCAATAAGAAGGGACTCGAGGGTTCTCGCAGAAAACAAAAAGAACGAAGAAATATTAAGAAATGACGGGTGAGATGGTGTGAGTGGCTGCCTCACTTCCCAACAGAGCCCACTCGGTTGAACGAAGCGGTATGCTGGGCAATCAAGAAGCAATATATAATCAAAATTTAATTGCACCTAATCGGACCAGGGAGAAATTTGGGTAGCCAGCTCCGTTGTCCGGATTCTGCCACAGACCGTCAATGTGGCATGCTCCGACAGCAGAAAGTGGCGGTTGAAGATCTTTCTCTTGTTCAGCCTAAAGTCAAACCTCACCCAGGACTCGCTCGTCTCCGGCTCCCGGTTGGCTGCTGGAGCCACAGGCAGAGCTAATAAGAAAAGGGAGATGAGGAAGGAAAATCAAGGGTACCGTGGTGGGACTCGGGCTTCTATTAAAAGAACACGCACTATAGGAGTCTCCAGTTGTATGCCGTTCTACACCTATATTTTAATTTGTAGGATATATCAGCTGCCTCTTTTGCGTCGAAAATGTGTGTGAATAGATTGCTCAACTCGACTTTTGGGTAGCAGTCTGCCCATGCGAGTGGCCACTTCTCCATTTCTACCCCGAGGCTCAAGAAGACTCGAAGCTTGGCAAACCCAACCAGGTTTCCCCCGTTATTCATCGTTGCCTCCGTCTGCTCCGATCAAGTCCCTTTAGTATGGATTCTCGCTCTTTGGGGTACAGCCTCTTAGTGTGCGTCAGGCCATGGTTGGGGAATCTTGCCTAGTCTAACATCACTCCATCCGGCGCGGTTCCCTTCGGTTGGACGAGACTGGTTGTCAGGGGAGTACGGTTCCGTCTAACCAAGTTGGCCCACACCTAACGCCGAGTTCTTTCCCAAGGGTGTGAACCCCTGTCCAAAGGTTCTAATGTTAGCACCGCGAGCTTTTTTAGATTGATCTCTCGATATTGCCTTTAACCCCAAAAGAACATGAGATATCCTCGAAGCACCTGGTGTATTTAATGTGCTTCCTCCCCACTCCGATATGTAGATCCCGTTTTCGATCCTCTGATACAAGAAGATATAAGTTTAAAGCTTGACATAACCTCAGTTATCAAACTTAAGTCTACGGACACTAACTCTCTTCACTTCCACACACATCTCTCTCACCCGCTAACGCACCCTTCTTCGTATTCATCCTTACACAACTTTCCAATCTAACCGCAAAAATGCGTTTCCTTACTGGACTTCTCGCTCTTCCCGCCGTCGTCCTCGCGACCGGTCCTCCCGCTGATCAGATCACAATCGCCTCTGTGACGCACTCTGGCAATGGCTGCCCCCAGGGATCTGTCTCTAGCATCTTCAATAATGACAAGACTGTAAGTATTTCCAATTCTTATATCATCCGCCTTGCCTAAAAGCCACGATCTTGAGTCAATTTCTCATCTCCTTGCAGATTATCACTCTCGGTTTCGACCAGTTCCAGACGTACATCGGACCGGGAACCTCTATCCAGGACCGCTCCAAGAACTGCCAGATCCATCTGAATCTCAAGTACCCCTCAGGTTTTAGCTTTGCCGTCGTCGACAGCGTCTACCACGGCTTTGCCCTTCTTGAGTCTGGCGTCACCGGCGACTTCCTCTCCACCTACTACTTCAGCAGCGACGCCGCCAGCACCTGCACTACCCGCACCAGCATTAAGGGTGGTGGTATCTGGGCTGATGGCCAGGTTTACACTCAGCAGGACTTTGTCCCTGCCACCAACGTCATCCGGTCTCCTTGCGGTGGATCCTCTGACATTCTCAACATCAACAACCGTGTCGCGCTCTCCTCTACCAAGTCTTCTGCTTCTGGCATGATCTCCAACGATGACGCGACTCTAGCACTGACACAACAAATCAACATCAAGTGGTACGAGTGCTAAGTAAACAGAGGCGGACCGGCGGTGGAGACGGGTAACTGATTCCAGTTTCGTGGGGAAATAGGAGTGAGGAACGAGGAGTGACGGCCGCATGTTATTTAGGTAGGCGGCTATGGATATTGGCCTTGCATTTATGCCGGCTTGGTACTTCTTTATTCATGTTCATATTTTGGAAGTTCCCTGCAAGGTCTGGTGGGCATGGATGGAGCCACAATATCAGACATCGCGGGCAGGGTCCCTAGCAAGATGTGCGTCTTGCAGTTTATATTCTATTATTTTCTCTCTTTCTTCCCCGTTTCGTTGACTGTTCATATCCCTGTCAGCATTTTTCTTTCATATTCAACAAACTGGTCGAACTAGCATATTTTATTCTATATCATGATTATCTAAGTCATTAAGTTGCTTTTTGCTAAGTGGCCGCTACCTGTCCAACGTGTTGCGGTGTGAGTATGTGTGCGGCTGTCTATTTATACATATATGCCTTGGTCTCGTGGTTGACCCGTGTCCGAACCTTGCGTCTTGCAAAGCAATGACCAAGCATTATTGACTGCAAGGGCGGCACGTGTGTGTTCTGAATGTCTCTCCCTCCCGGGTCTCACCTGCGTCCTTTCATATGTTCCCCAGCCAGGGGACTCAACATAGCGAGCTTATTTGATATATCCCAAACCAACCATCACGGTCCGGGCTATCATTCCCGTTTCTCCGGACATCGTAGATGTACATGTAACGTTGTAAGTATTAACAAATGTCTTTAGCCAACTGTCTAATCCTGAAGTTTCCCCAAGTCATACGCCGTATGTATACGTTGGAGGTCTTCAGTTTGTCATAATCGAATTGCGTTTTGGAATATAGGGGTTGACTGGGACATAGGACGGAAATCCTCCATCGGCCCATCAGCAATGGGAATACACGTTCACGGTTTTGAGGTATTATCTTCTTATAGTTTAGGCCGCGTCCCTGCCCTCAACATGGAACAAAACACCCGTGCTGTCTAAGACTCCGCCAAACTCACATTTCAAGCCTATCCCTCACCCCTGCAGTTCCAAATAATACAGTTAGGACTCTCGCTTTGCGTTGGGGATACGACACAAGAATCATCCCTTTTATGCACTAGGATGGAATCCTACTGTACCAACCATACAGCCGCATTCGCCTTCAGAACTTCAATAGGTTCACAGATCACGTTCGTCAACGAACCGAAACAGCACTCCGGAACTCTACCAACATAGCAGTTACTTATTGATGTCGTGAGTAACAAGACCTTATAAAAGTTCACCACATCTCCAGCATCCTCATCCTCTACTCCCTCGCCATCTGCAAGGATCCACCTGCTTCTTCGCATTAGAATCGAGTTGACTTACTCCGAATCTACTGCCAAGTACGATTGGTTATTGATTCCAATCAAGCAGAGGGTGCCGTGTATGAAGTAATAATGCCACCCAAGCCTCTTCAAGAATGCTGCTCCACTTCGCCAACGTGGGTCCCTTGCATCTTGTGGGGTCGGGTTTCTCCCCTCAGCACGTCAGCGATGTTGGTCATTCTCCCATCATGCCATAGGAAGACTTGTGAATGGCCAGAGCAGTGACTTGACTCGACCTTGTTCATGGCTGTCAGTCACCACGTGGCATAAGCTTGGCCGCCGGCATGCCAAGTAAACCCTGGCAGCACGTGGGGGTTGAATCCAGCATCTCGGCCCTGGAGATCGGGACAAACGCGGGCAGTCCGTCGAAGCCTCCAGCCCCCCGTCGGCCCCCACCCCTAGAGAAGAAAAAAAAGCCTCATGCTGCCGCTATATTAGACACTTATCGAATGCCGGATCGGGAAGGGCACTTGATGGATTGGCGCCAGCTCCGAGTTGAGGGGGGCATGATGACTCGGTCCGAAGTGAACTCGACCCAACCTCCTCATCGTTCCACGGATGCCGTGATGACCCCGCCGCCAAGACACGCGAAGATTCATGTGGTGAAGAAAATTTCCAATAGTTCGCGGGTTTGCTTGCATTTATGTGTATTTTTCTCCGCTCTGAACCAGGTTCTCGGGTGGGGTGAAAGGACCCTGATGCCCTCCTTCTGAGAACCCTGATAGACCGACGCTCTCGACTCCCTCGACTCCCGCGGTTCTCAACACCCCAACGCAAAAGTAAGCCGAGCAATTCAAGGAAGAAGAAACACAACCAATATCGAGTCATTTACGTTATGGAAACAATGTGGGGATTTTCCCGCGATCAAGTCTGCTTGTCAAGTCCGACAGTGGAGAATGTCAGTCACCATTCAAACCCGAGCCTTTGGATCAACAACATTCGGTAGCGGTCTCCAGAGTGCGCATATATAAATGGGAGAAGCCGGATGAGGAGATTGCGGTTATCTACAACTAGTAATTCTCCTGCCCCTCACATATTGATCGCCCCTGCATACTGCGCGTTCTCGAGACAGAGATCTCTTTCACACAGCCAATAAGACTCCTCCAGTTCCCACCCACGCCCCAATGTTGCCCAAGTTCCTCGCAGCCGTTCTCCTCGCCCATGGCGTCGGGTTCGGCCTTGCCTCGCCAATCGCCAACCGTGCCGAGAACGCCAACTCCTCCTTCACGCATGAAGTTAGGTGGTCGACCCGAGTCCAGATCGCCCCGGCCTTCCCCATCCACGAATCCTGCAACATCACCCTCCAGAGACAGCTGTCCCGCGCCCTTGACGAGACCGTGACGCTCGCCAAGCATGCAAAGGAGCACATCCTTCGCTGGGGCGACGAGTCTCCCTTTGTGCAAAAGTATTTCGGAAACGGCTCGACTGCCGTTCCCATTGGTTGGTACGAACGCGTCGTGTCTGCTGATAGGGGCGCGATGCTTTTCCGGTGCGATGATCCGGATAAGAACTGTGCTACACAAGATGGTAGGTTGAATATTCCTGAAGACACGTAGGGCTGAAGACGATGTCGATCATCGTTGGAGTTTGCCTCGTCTTTGACCGCAACCCTGCGGCCGCGGGGATGGGGAAACACGTGTGACCCCTGGCTTGCTACCGCAGGCTAGGGGTTCCTGTTTTGGATTTCCTCTCAATACCCCCAAATCACAAACACGTTGCTGCGCTCCGGATTTTTGTGAATCAAGAATACTAATCCTTTCCTCTTAGGATGGGCCGGCCACTGGCGCGGCACCAACGCCACCGAAGAGACCGTCATCTGTGATCTTTCCTTCCAGAAGCGCCGATGGCTCGACTCGGTGTGCGGCCTAGGCTACGACGTGGCCGAGTCAGCCCTCAACACCTTTTGGGCTACGGACCTTCTTCACCGGGTGTACCACGTGCCCCAGATCAGCGAGGGCGTAGTTGACCACTTCGCGCATAGCTACGCCGAGGCGCTGGAGCTGGCTAAGACGGACCCTTCTAAGGCGGGCATTGATAGCAATATTCTACAGTACTTCGCTATTGACGTCTATGCTTTTGACATTGCTGCGCCGGGCGAGGGGTGCTCGGGAGAGGTGGCAGAATAGGACGTATAGGGACATGGAATGATGGGAAATGTCAGTCACGATTCACGAATGAATGATTACGACCTTCGCAGGAGCATATCCGAGGCCAGTACTTCGCTCATGTTGCCATATGAAGAAGCATATGCAGCCTATCTCTCTACATGTCTAATAGACAATACAGTTTGAATGGAGGCCGAAATCCGATTGAACGTTTCTGTTCTTCCGGCATTGTGGCTCGGCATTAGAAAAGCAGTATTCTTGTTATTAAAGGAGTTGGAGGAATCTGCCAAGGCCAGATTTCAGGACGCCACCGGGACCTTTCCACCCCTGGAATGGGCCGATGTTTTTTCACTCGCCATCGCCAAGATGCGCCCCCCGTAAGAAAGCAAAGCGCAGAGAGAAGGTTGCACCGAGAGACAGGACAAGGATTCGCCAATGGTACCTTGCCCCGCACTCATTTAAAGTCGCGGGAGATGTACCCGGTGCTTCCAGAGTCGTATTATTGAATCAACGAAATGATCTCTCAACAAGTAGCCGATCTGTCCAGCTCGGATTTTGATCGGAATTTATGCTTAATATTTCCTAGCGTTCCTAGTTTGCTAGTCTTTACGACTCTGAGTTAGGCTCATCGTTTATATTCCGTACTGTAGCATAGCGCTCCGCTTCCGACGCTAAACTGTAAGTCAACCCGACATTCATTCCCATTGCCAATTGAAGCTCAAACATGATCTTTTCCCTTTTCCCTTTTTCATTCTTGTATAGAGAAAAAAATGGATTCGAGTTTTTTTGTTACTGAGCTCTATGTCCCGAAACCGAGGAAGCCAAGATCCCCCGGCGCCCTTGTCCTCTAAGAGTATTGCCCAAGCTTTTTAGCTCCCAGGACAATTTCTAACCTTGGTGTAGATACCGCTAAAGGTGGATTCAGTCGGCCGCGTACCGAATGGTCCTGGGAGGTGTAGCATTTGGCGTCTTAGAATCAGGCCATCTGGAATGATGGAAACCGAGGCCAGGAACTAAACTACAACCGGAGAGTGGTATCAGGAATCGAGTATTGGGATTTCCCCTCATGTTCCCTGCGCTGTCCCTGACAGAAGTTCAGAGCAACGCTGCGGAATTCCAGAGCGGAAAGTCGAAGGATCTAGGGGCCCAAAAGTACGACCTCAAATCCGTCCGTAGGCCCGGAAATTGGAATGCGGCCGCCGGAAGGACTCCGAAGTTAGCGAGAGAAGAAAAAGCCAAAACTTCAACTGCTGCTGCATTGCAACTCTCCGGGCGTCCTTCTCAGAGGGGGTTCCCTGCGGACGACGTAGCAGTGATCATGGGTGGGTGCAGCTGATGCTCCTCCAGGCGGGGGAATCGACCGCAAAAGGGCCCTTGCCTATTTTTGGCTGGTGCGATTTTTCCTTTCAAGCTTCGAGGCGATGCCACGAGGCGCGCATCTCCCGTCGTATTGGGATAAGACCAATCTGTCCAGTTTCTACCCTGTTCCTTGTCAATCGGGTCAATTGATGTCGAATTTTTTTGTGTGTGCGGTTGTCGGTGGTGTTCATGAAATTACATTAGTTTCAGGGGCTCCATGTCAGGCACGACACCCCCATCACATGCATTGAGACATCCCTCACTATATTCCGACTTCCACGGAAGGTTTTCCTCAGGTGGTTACGGCGGTGAGGTTATTCTCGACCGAGGGCGAGGACATTGGCCGGCAGGATTGATCCTCCTCCTGCGTGGCGCAAGCCACGAGTGACTCGCTCTTGATTCCGTTCCCATCCCCGGATCCCTGATTGCTGCAACCCCCTTGAAATCCTTCCGCGAAAATCCGGGGTTTTATATTATCGATATATTGTCAGTCCTTAAAATCGCGGTTTCGTTTGTTCTTTTCCGTTCGACCCACGACAAGTATCGCTAGAACGGCCCCCAGTTTCGCCCCCAATTTCCCAACAGGTGCCGGGACTACAGGCAATGGAAACTGATGAAACATGTCTTGTCAGATGGATAATATCGCTTTCACTTTAATAGCCAAAACCTAAAACTAGCAGTCTTTACTTTATACGGTAGGTCAGAGTAACGAAACCGGGAAAACGGTTATATGATCGGAGCGGGTGATGAGCCGGTAGTTGTCTCGTCACGACTCACCTAGATTCGAGAACTAATAACATTAATTGAATACAATGAGGCGGGAGAGAGGAATAGGCAGAGACGGAATCAGAAAAGATAAACAAGTAAATAAAGGCTAGAACTAGGTATCACTGAAGATTCCATATCCCAATGCAATATTGAAACACCGTATCGCCCCTTCATAAGAGTAAATAGTAGTAAATAGTAGTAGCACATCAATTCCACCCACCCCTAGCCCATCATACATCATGACCGTGGGCGTCGTTGTACATCGTCCAACTCATGCTCCTCAGTCCAGTTATCCGCAGACTGATACTCGATCGCAACCTCCTTCGTCTGCATAATCTTGCCGTTCGATTCCCTCGTCAACTCACGCTCGTCCTCAGCCTTGTAGTAACCATTCTCTTTCCGTCCACCGGTGATGGTAATAGTATTGTTCTCTCGGTTCTTAGATTGGTGGTGGGTACTATGACCGGCGCCGGTGCGGCCGTTAGACAGATAGTACCGTCCCGCAGAGGTCTTGACGTCGCGGATGAGGACTCGGAGGATAGGAATGCAGGCGGCGATGATGGTTACACATGATTCGGCGTTGCCCCAGACGAAGAGATCGACGCCAGGACCGGGGTCGGCGGAGGCCATGGCGGGGATCTTGGTGGTCTTGATGATGGCGGTGATTCCGGCGAAGACGCCACAGCTCATGGCCACGGCGACACCGATCTTTTCCTTCATCTTCATTTGGAGGCCCCAGATGAGTCGCCAGGGGAGGAGAGCGAGAGTAATGTCCATAGCAGCAGAGTAAGCTGATTGACAGGTTAGCTTTGTATACAGAGAAAAAACGTACCGAATTATAGAGTCACTCACAGGCTGAGAAGATGTTATAATTGGGAAGGACGTGTGCCTCCCAGCAGGTTCCCGGGACAAGACGATCCCATGTTCGGGGAACAGGCGTGCACTGGATCCAGACGAAAAGGGCGCTAAGGCCCATGGCAATGTTCATAGAGATGATTATGAACCAGATAAGCCACTTGATCTTGCCTTCAGTGAGTCGGAGGAGTGTAAGGGCGAAGCTCGTCTTGGACCAGATGGCCGCGGTGAGAGACAAGGAGCCGGCGGAGTTGATGAGCTTGATCATGGTAATGACCTCTGCGTAGATCGGAGACCAGTCATACCAGAACTTCCCGTAGCCGAGGGTGGTCGCGTACGTCAGGCAGGCGGATTCGGCAGTAATGCAAACCTAGAAATCTACCCGTTAATGCTGGTTCATTGCGCTAGGTGTATAACGAGTGAATGCGGCCAAGGACCAAGCGTACCCATGCTCCGATCAACAGATAGTCATCCCACCAAGTTCCGCGATGCCGAGAGAATTTGCAGTAAAGCCGTAATGCTAAGAAAGCCGCCGAGAGTCCAATGAGGACCCATATCGAAGTGACGAGTTTGGGGCCGAAGTTGGGATGCGGTGCAGCGGCAATCTCCTCCGGGGTCATGGGCGGAGGAAGCCCAGGATCGGAACTGACATCGGTGTTGTTCTCCTGCCTAGGGAACAGGTAATTCGGCGTGAGGTCATGCCGGGGCTGAATGTATGAAAACGCCATGTTGTTGCTGCGACTCTCGATTAGGCGTTGACGCTTCCCTTTTGCTTTTTGGCCTTTTCTTTGAGAGCCTTGCTGTACGAGAGTGGGGGGGAAGGGATACACCCGAATTTGACGAGAAGGTGTGGGAGCGGCACGAGATGAATATATATGCTATGCGGTGGCCCGTGTCCTGCCACTGGGAAAGGCGCGGGATCTAGTACGACTAGGACAGAAACTTCAGACGTATGGACTCTTTACTTTGTACGAATCCATTTCCCTATGCAGGAGGGCGAACCGCTCTTGGGAAGGGTGGTTCATCTAACGGGATCCTGGTACAAACCAGATCTTTTGCGTGGCATCAGGGGAGTGATGGAACAGGTCCGGGGAAGGGGGGTGGGGCCGGGCCATGTCGCCTCGAGAAGAGGAGTGCGGGAATGAGTCCGTGACAGCACCCCTACGAAGTACTTGGCAGTGTCATCGAGAAGCAAGTGTAACCGGGGGAAGTCCACTTGTCAATGTGTACTGCTTTCGTCCCGTCTCGTCCCAGAAGTGGTGTGTGGAAATGGAATTCATAAACACTTTTCGCGACTCTAAGAAGTGTGCTCTGGAGATGCTCTGTTCTCTAAAGAGTGCGCTTAGACCTTTTTCATACCGATATCCTACTTGCAATGACTGGTGGAGGGGAGGAATTGATCTCGTTGCCCGCATCGATCTCATGTCCGTCGACAAAAAGACACAGGTCATAATCGCTTGCGGTGGTGTGTGGAGGCGGGTCGGGCGGGCCAGGGGCTGAGAGGGTGTGGGAACATGCGAAGTAAACTAAACTACTTCAGACCCCTGGATGGCGAAAATCAAAAAAATCAGTCTGACCGGGGGGCGGTGGGTGCGGAGAACCAACTCCAGCGCACCCTCTGATCTGATCTCCGTCATCGTTGCAGGTTGCGTTTGATGGGAGAGCGACTGCAGGTAATGCCATTGTTAGATCCAATAATTCTTTCTCTGGTATTCTTGTTGGCAATCGTGTGTCCCGTCGTATAATGTAAGTGATCGTGAATCTCTCCAGTGTCCACTAGCAAACAATTGAGTAACGTGGCTGATTCTTTAACTTGGATTTCTTCATGTTCCCGCCCCAAGGTGCGGAAAAGAAGTGAGAGAACATGGGAGATTGAGAGTCGCACTGGCGTACCAAGGGTGCTTTGTCCAGCCCGTATCTCTCTGTCTCTCAGGTTCGTGTCGCATTTCAGTACCATTTCTGGAGATTCTTCGTTCCGGCGAACCGAGACTTTTAAAGTACTTGTACATTTAGGTACTCTCATTAACCCATCCTTGCCTATCCCTTCCAGACCTTTGCTTGAGATACGCACAGACGTATGAGGTACTGCTACCTTTCCTTGTCCGGCAGGGGTTGCCCGGGGCACACAACCTTCTGGCGCATTTCGTCTTATGTTCTTCTCCTTGACAATGGAATCGATGGATGAGGAAACAGACATTGCCCCAATGATATATTACGAGGATAGATGAAAATTTGTTCTTTGATCCTAGCAAGCTCGAGAAAACTCGCCACAGACCAACATTTTCATGGATTCTCGTGACGGGACGATGACAATGCTTCATGCGGGTGCTTAAACAGAACCACTCCAAATCCGGTATCTGGGCCTGGAGGCTGCGGTCCAGCTAATGCATTTCGCTGGGACAAAGCGAAAATAATGCAGCCGGACACTTGGGACGGGACATGCCTGTCTCCGCTCCGTCCACGTCCAAAGTCCAAAAGTCATCGGATCCTCGACCTGCGGTGTCACATTAACCTTACTCCTGCCTTTTGACAGACCTGCGGAGGAACCAGATTTTAATTTCTGGCAGGCACCTTCCCAGACAGGTTTATTCTGGAACGCTTTTCTTTGGCCCTTTGTTAAAGCAACCAGCGGAGTAAGTCCTGTCCGCTGGCGACACATTTGTACAGCGCAGCTGGCAACGGAAGTACACGGACCTGGGCGCCAGGCGAGGACTCGGGGTCGGGTGAATAGAGTGTGCCTCTCTGAGAATGGATGGTCTGGTGGCGTAGAACCGTCGACTCAATGGCGGCTTTCTGTCCGAGACCCTGCAAAATGCTGGACATAGCGCACGCACGAAGGAGTGGCGCGCTGAACAGGACACCATCAACGAGTACTTCGTAAAGTATCCCCTCTTAGGCCCTAACTGGAACCTCATTGTCAGAGAAAAACATGAACGAGAAAATGACGCTCGGCCGAACTGGGGTCGAGGGCAAGATCATTCAAGGTTATTTCGGGCTGGTGAACTTGACATCCCCGGCTCTCTAGGGAAACTAAACTACGAAGTAGTCCATTATAGATTAGTTGACGAATACTTGCAGAGTGCTATGATCGCCTCCTAAAGTCAACCGCCAGTTTATTTCCACGGCTTTCATACGGCACCAAATAGGCTAGTACTCCGTTCCTGGGGTCCTCATTGGGCGACTAGAGTCACCATCCCAGAACGCTAGAACGCAGCATAGACTGGTTGACTGGGAAAGCCTCCGACCTGCTGATGCGGAGACGAGGTGTTTCCGGCCTTCTCCATTTCGTCTCGCCTGGATTTTTTAAGATTGATGGGGCACAAAAATTCACGCCGCAAAAGGGACGATAGAAAATGGAACCGGACCTCTCACATAGCTTGAGAACGAATATAATTATCCCATGTGGCATTTGGAGACGTGGAAATAACAGTCGCATCCATATCATCGAGAAGGTAAGGGACGTAGAGAACACGAACGAGTGGGTCTTGACTTTCAACGGGTTCTGATATTTGTTTACAGAGTCATGTTCTGTCATCCGGCTCGAGCAGACTAGTTGTCCCTCCTTCGCAACAGATCCAATGGAATTAGAAGAGAAAATGGAAGAGCTCGAAGTTCTTCAGCACTGTCGCTCTTGGTGGCGCCCAACAAGGGAGGGGGAATTTTGTCCGGGAGCCCGCCCGGGGACCGCTTGGCAGAAGCCCAGAAACATTTGACATCTGCAGACACTGTCAAAGCTGGGCTCACCACAGCCATAAACCCTGTTCTACGAAGAAGGGCACATCATGCGAGGCTCAGAGCGGAACGATCACAGAGCACATGTACGAGAGCCTCTTCGATTTTGTGAAATAACTTCGTATCTTGAGTCCGCTCTTCTTTCGTTCTTCCGACTTTGTACTTAATAATTCCGTCCCAAGGACGCGGGGAGATTGGAGGTGGTCAATGTTGTTCCTATTTATTGCGATCCTTCAGCCAAACCGAAGGCCTGGTTCCAATATTTATACTCTTAATATTCGATACCAAAACTTCGAGATCGCAAGCGCGGCACCGACAGCATGCGACTTCAATGTTGATTTCCCGTCTTTGAGTGGTTCTGGTCTCACCGAAATACTGTGCCTTGCGACGAGCATCTGACCCTGTCCTGTTCAAGGACGAACCACCCCAATAAGCTTAAAAGTTGGCCGTGCCCAATATTGTCAAAGCGCCTGTCATTTATTGCGGTAAATTCAACCAAAATGCCAAGGAAAGCTGTCATTCACTAGCTGCGCTCGGTACTCATTAAAGCATACTTGTGCAGCTGTCCATCCGCGAGGAGAGTTGCCGAGCGTACCAAACAGAAAAGAAAATCGGTCAAGCAAGCCAGCCATCATGTTCAGCTGTTCTCTCTTCGTGCAATACCCAGCGAAGGTCTGTGCGGTGATCGTCGCCAGCCCGTTGACAGGTTTTGCGTTTTGGTCAACCGATTTTGATAGAGGCGTTCATATTTGCAAGCCCTGACTGGCATGGGATGGAAACCGCTATGACAATGTGGCGCGACTGATCATGCTAGGCCAGAGACGGGTGGCATCAAGGCTGGAAGATGTTCCCCTGGAATTTGGCCAGAAATTCAAGTCGAACGAGGAGAAACATTTGTGCGAAGAAATAGTTTGGAAGTAGGAGCCGTTGAAACCGTTGAACTCATTATGACTTGGGCTCCCAGCTCTGCTAATCTCCCGGCGTGACCGGCGGGCTCCCTCAGCGCTCCGGCCTCGCAAACTAGGGTGGCGCAGGGTGAGAACAGGGACAAGGGGATCATTTACGAGGCAATTCCCGGGGTTTTCAGTGGTTCTGTGGCTGAGATATTGATTCTTCACATCTCCAAAACAGCGGTTCGCTGGTAAAACGGCCTGGCCAATAACCGTGGCCATGCCTGCCTTGGTCTTGTGAACTACGACAGATTAATTTGGAAGACATGCATCACCCTTCCCTCCTCTACAAGGGCAGAACCGCGGGGAACCCTACTCGGCCTCTGCCAGGGAGAACGATATGCACCCCAAAGAGGACGACTGGCTCATCTTCCAACCACCCAGAATGATTCAGTCCCTTTTAGGGTTGGCGCACTGCTAAACAGGCCCAGCAGGCCCGAATCCCGACGACACTGGCAAATCAGTTCACGCGGAAAAAACTTGGTTTGAACGCTCCCTTGTGATCAGCAAGCACCTTCAATCTTGGCGTGCTCCTCAGCTCTTCGTTGAGGACCACTACCATTCCCTTCGTACATGGACTGAGCGGGAATAGAAAGGATATGAGACTGCCATTTTGACTTGTTAGCACGGTTTAGTCCCCAGCAAAGACTTTGAGATCGCGCGTATTATTAATATTTCCTCAGATGGGAAGGACACGCTCCAGGAAGCTGCGAAAAT
Organism: Scedosporium boydii; assembly: GCA_002221725.1. Classification (NCBI taxonomy): domain Eukaryota; kingdom Fungi; phylum Ascomycota; class Sordariomycetes; order Microascales; family Microascaceae; genus Scedosporium; species Scedosporium boydii. Next base: position 19,530 of record NJFT01000141.1, read on the forward strand.
ATCACGTCAACGAGGGTTTTTTTCTTTTTTCTTCTTTTTTTTTTCTTTTGTAGTCACCAAGAAGACAAGTAGAAATGGATATCACAAATGAATATATAGAGAATGGGCGTTTTCGGCCGGTATCATTAATGATAGGAAATTAAGCATTTCCTTTCCACTTTTATTAGGGCAAAGATGCCGAACTAACTGCATAAGTTCTGCTGCGAAGGCAGCTGGGTGCGGTGGCTATATAAGACCACTTGTGGTCAACCGGTCAAGTGAAGCTGGCCGCGATGCTTGGAGTATCAAGTCTATATGTAGTCATTATGAGGTTTCCTCAGACTCTCTTTATGTATTTTACGTCCCTTAGGCCCTTGAGACCACCTCTGACTGGATCTTTGACCTGCCAGCTTGGCCATGGCAAACACAGTGGTTTTATGCTCTCCGCCATGACCTTCGAGCGTTCTAAGAGCGTCTTTTTGCTGTCATTTGGCTCAGCTGTAGGTGGGTCGAGCATGGCATCTGTCCTCCTTCGATTCAGAAGGTGAATTAAACGGAAGCGTCTGCAGTACCTCAACCTCCCAGCGGTTCGAGCCCTCCTGGTTGAGGCTGGCCTCGACATTGTCTAAGACCTGCTCGATCGGCGTCACCCATCTGGCGCTGAATCCACAAGGATCGAACTCAATGCCCGCAAATAACATACCGACAATGTCTCCGTCCTCACTCATCCCGGCCGCACCCGCGTCCCCAGGTTGAGCAAAGCCGGGAATAAAGTCCTCCGCATTCGTGCTTTGAAAGCCTGGTCGGGCAGTGTCTAGCACAACGTACTCCCGCGAAATTGCTTCCTTCGGTGTTCCGTCGATAGAACGAATAGTCGTCCTAACATCGTCACGACTCCCGAGTTTCATTCAGGAGGCCCACCGTGGCACCGGAGGATCGTCCACATAAGAAGACTTTTGCGCCCGGTTCTTGGCGAAGCAGGTCGGTGAGGCAGCGACGTTGATTATCTCCTGTGCGATTCTCTTGTAAAAGGCGAAGATACGTGTCAAAAACCCTTCCCAGAAGCTCGTCCTCTCCAGCCGCAAGAACCTTCAGAATCCTATGCATCTCATCTGCAGCATTTGTCGGGAGTTTCTATTCGGTTGAGAAACCCAGTTATTAGCACAAACAGGTACTCTCCTCGAGGATGTGACGTGCACTTACATTTTTCACCTCGTCTGGAGGGGGGAAACGGTTGGAATCTAAACGTACGGCTACGCCACACCCAGCCTCAGGTTGCTTGATTCCAGAGCTTACAACCAACTCCACGACCACGCTCATGCTCTCAAAAAACTTCGTAATCTCGTCGATTCTTTCTTGGGTGGACGAGCTCTCTTTCCGAAGTGGCCTTCATCTGGGCGAGATGGTCATTCCAGAACTCCGGGATTCCTTCTCCGGCTAGGGCCTCTCTCTCTCTTCAAGTTTTCCCAGGCTCATTTTGATATCCTTTGCCCCGGATTCGTCCGGATTCGTGGCGACGCATCAACTTCATGTGATCCGCCATTGATGGGCAAGGGATGACACACTTTGGACTACTCTCCATGGGGGTTATGAGGTATGGAGAAAAGGGTCTTTTGGTTGTTTATTTGTTGAACAACATGATGGCAAGTGATGCCGGAATGATAGGCTGCTTTATCTGGGTGGATAACACGGATGTAAAATCCTAACGTCCCCGAGTGCTCGGTATCTATCGGCGACAGACTCGAGCCTATTGTCGGGTTCAGGGTATAACATCGATCGAGGCTAGGCAGGTTTAGGCATGACTCTGTTGTCTTTGTTTTCGTCATTTTCGTCTCGGTATTTCGGTTCACCTGCGCCGTGTACGTGGACATCTTGCATGTTTGCGCTGTCAACTCCAGTTAGTGCTGCATTAATAGTCGAGAAGACGGCGTTTGGGTTAGACATACCGGGATAGAATCTTGCCAATCTCCGCAACAACTCGCTTCGCCTCATGAACGGTAGTGCCGCCGTACCGAACTCGCACAAAGATGGCGACGGGATTTCTTGTCGTGGTTTCTCCTCCACCCCAAACGATAGACTCCAATGGACTTCCAGTCCATGCTAAAGCATGTCGTTCGTATCAAGTGACGGACGTCATCGTATTGGGTATGTTTTTCGGGGGTTCGTCGAATTCGTGGTAAGAACGCGCGAGACATAAAAGGCGGCGGCGGATCCCAGGATTGAGTTCTCGCTGCCAGTTGCCAATCTCTTCGTCGGCGCTCATGATGGAATGATGGGAAGATTGGGGGACGAAAGGTGATGGGATGGCGAGGACCTGGAGTATTTATTGGGCAACGGACCTGACACGAAGGAAGGAGCGCCCGGCAGAGTGTTACGAGGTCACATGTTTGTACTTGTTCTGTGACTTAACTCGTTTCTGCTCGTGGCTCGTGAATCGTGACTTGTGATTCACTATGAAGGACTCGTGAGGAAGGAGGGCTCAAGTATTTATATTGATGAGGCTAGTGCCACATGTCCAGCGCTCATCATGATTCAATATTCACTTATTAAACTCACCATCGCTCTTGCCAACTCTTTACAACCCGCCACGAACCCGACTTCCTTCTCAAGACTCTCGTTATTCTGCACCCATCCACTAATTTGATAACGTTAAGGCCCTAATTTTACATCTCGTATATAAAGCCCATCCCCTAATGCTCACATTACCGAAGAAGGAGGTCGTAAGAAAAGCCACGTAATGTCGTTCCTGCTAGTATTGCCTAAGATAAAGACGGGTTGGCTAACAGCTGAGCCTCGATGATTCCGAATCTCCAATTCGAATATATTCGACCTATTGCGAGCGGTATGGGAAGGAGAAATGGCCCGCCAACTATCGCTGTTATCTCATCCTAGAATCTCCGCTGACTTAAGGGACATCACGCACTGAAGGACAGGCTGTAGCCTGTTTGCCGACACGGGAACACGGAGGAGCTATAGCAGTAAGACAGGGATTATACAAAGTTCCGCAGACAAGAGACTTCCATAGAGATGATCTTCAAACATTCGCTCTACCTGTGATGTAATGCGTAAATGTTCTAATTACCTAGAAATGGGTATAAAATCGTCACAGAGTGCTAGTGTTAGATATGGAAGTTCCTATCTCTTCATTGGCATCAACCCCGCCTGCGACTTGATTTGCTCTAATCATACAGAGTTAGAGTTGTCGGCGCAAGACCAAGCAGCCGATTGTCCCGAAGCCTTGTAAGTGTCAATGATGCCTACTACCGAGCCATACGTGCCACCAATCATCATGAAAGTGCCCGAGACAATAACGAATATACTCCAAGCGCACATCAGATACCACTTGAGCGTCGGTGTTTGGTAACCGACGGCCCAGTTGTCATAGAGCCACATGCATCCCATGGGCTGGAAAGACAGCAGCGTACCCAGCAGAGAGCCGATCAGCGACACGAGACCACCAAATACTGGAATTGCACTTGCGATAATGTACGCAACGACAGTGACGCTAGCGGTGCAGCCGAGCCAAGCTGTCCAATGAGTTGAGGTGTTAGAAGTAAGGTGCTTGGACCCGCGTAAAAAGCGGATGAACAGGGTCTTGGCGGGCAACTAGCATTCGAGGTATTAGCGAGGTAAATGGAAAGTCATAAGAGTCTAATAAGCGGGGATAGAAGGAGTGTCTTACGTGGATGACGAGGATAGTTGTGACAAGCAGGCCAGGAAGCGCTAGACCATACGAGACCTTCTTCATAGTGGGACCGGCAGAACCCAAGGCGGGCGAGGCAACGTAGGATCCGCAGAAGTAGTAGACAACGGTACCGATGGCGATGTAGGTCCCTGTGACACCGCTCTGGCAGATCAGCAACGACCGTGTGTAGAGGCGAGGATCACGCATCTCGGAGACAATGTTGAAGAAAGCCGGGGTCCCTGCAAATGCGAAAATGAGGGAGGACACAGCTGAGATAGCTTCCGTAAACGACGGGTCGCCAATAATCTTGTAGTTGGAAACCCAAACTCCCGACTGGAGAGCAGAGGCAGGGCGGTCCTGAACACCAACGGCAATGGTGACGGTGAAGACTAGGGGCATCAGTGAGAACAGGTTGGAGAAAGGGATGTCAAGGTAGAGTACGTACGAGCTGTTAGAATGCATACCAAGCCGATCCAGGCAAGCCAGCTTATCCGGCCTAGTGTTTGGATGCTAGCGAAACTACCTCCGACAACGGCGGCGATAGCGACAAAGATGGCTGTGCATGCAGCATGTGTGGAAAGGGCGTTTAAGGCGATGGAAATACCCAGCATGCCTGAGCCAGCCACGAAAGTCCAATCTAAACGTAACAAACAGGTATTAGCATGGGAGTGTAAGGCAGGGGGTTCGAGCGACCCTACAAAGAACAAACGCGCCGGCGAAGAACTCTTTGCCCCAGCGACCAAACATCAGCCCTCCGGCGTCTTCAATGCCGTAAACGCTTCTATGGCGGAGCTTGAAGACGCCAACCATGTAGTCCGACCAAGTGGTGATCGTGGCAACGATGGACAAGCAGATGATGCCAGGCACCAGACCCAAGGTATCAAAAGTAGCAGGGATGGACAGCACACCGAGACCGATCTGGGTTTTCATCATCAGGGCGACGGTTCCGATCCAGCCAACCTAGAGTAACTTGAGGTCAGCCGTTGCATACCACACACGTGCGCGTTGAAGAAACGGATGCATACATCCAGATAATTTGGACCCTCCTCTGTAATTTCGCCAAAGACGGCGTCTTTATCTCCGTAGCCTGGGAGTGAATTTTCTCCATGCTCGCTCTTGTCTTCCTTAATCATGAGAGCCGCCATATTGAGAGTAAATTATAGTTATAAAGCAAAAAGATGGGTAAGTGTAACAGATAGGTAAGAAGGGACAGATACATGAAATCGATTGTCTTGAGGTAAAATTTGGAGACTAGTTTAGGGGTTGGTCCACGAGTCTTAACCTGGGGAAGAATCTGGGGAAGAAGGAATTTGGACAAGGGAGGGGTGCAGCTGTGGGGTGTCGATAGTAGGTGAAGGAGCCTCAAAATGGTATTGTATTGATGGAAGCTTCGGGGAACGGATCAGTTCCCGATGAGACGGATAGGTTCCGGCAAGTCAATTACTGCGGCAGATAGTAGAAACAGGTTTTTGAGTTTCAACGCTATCCACTCTAATCTTAATCGGGTATCCTTCTCTTAGTGTTCTTATCTTATGATCCGTTAGGACGTCTGCTCGTATCATAGGGACTAGGGAGTCGCGCGAGCAAGTCCGACACGTAGAACAACAAATAAGATCATGGTCCCACCCATAGTAAGTGCAAAAATAGCCGCTATTATCGTATATCGCCCGGATAATGAGAAAGGCCAAATTTGTGGAACTAGATAAGGATTACCAAGTACGAAGTGTTGAGGTGCAGGGGTGTACCAATAACTACAGTCGTTCTCTATCAAGTGCCAAGGACCTTGGCTACAGGAATTATGATGAGGAGGAGAATGACAGTAAAAGAGAGGCAAGAAAGGCACGATAGTCAGGCTCTAAAAATGATCTCTATATTCTCAGCCTACCGGCTACGTATTACATAGCTATAGACCTTAAACCGCCACGCCACGGGATAGGTTCCACCTGTCTCCGACCCTGAAGTCCTCGGGGAATGGATCAGTTGGATGCACGATGACCTGCTTGAAGCTCGTGATCCATGCGCTGCCCTTGACCGACGGGCAAACGGCATCGAACTGGCCGACATTGGTGATACCGCGAACGCGGCTGACAAATTCAGTTCCGATGACGCTTCTGTGGTGGAAGGCTTGGTCCTGGGCAGGCTGGCCCCTGGCGTGGAGGACAGCGAGGCGGACACAAACCCCCGTGCCGCAAGGGCTCCGATCGAGCCGGCCGGGAGAGACGACGAGGGTATTGATGGCCGCTCTTTGCCGTCGCCCACGTCCGAGATAGGATCGGTGATTCAAAAATTGAGACACTGCGATGCCCGGATTTTCGGGGTGGAAAGGGTCCGTCCGTCTGCTCCTGGACTGCCGTATTGATGCGCTCGCCCACCTCCACCAGTTTGGCTCCCTCCTCGCTCCAAGTCTGGATCTTCAACCCCTCCGATGCTGCGCCGGCCGTACGCAATGTCCACCTTGACGTCGCCCTGCCCAGGAACCTTAACCACGAGATCTAGGTTAAACACGAATGACGCAGCGTTGTAGAAATGAACGGTCTTGCACTTTCCTGCGACATACTCGCCTCCGTAGTGGCCAACCCCGCAGGCGTGTCGAGTTTGACCGTGGTCGTGGGCCCCTGGCGATGGCATCACAGGCCTCGCCGCAACGGTGGACGCCGACCACGTGTATCACGCGTGGGAAAGACATTATTCACAATTGCGCCGGGAGTAGGGGAGGGCAGGTACCAACCCGAAGCTAGTTACGTCAATCGCCCCAACGACCAGAAGACACCCTTCAGGCCCTTCACCTCACCCACTAGCATTGGCACCAAGATCGTTGTCGAGCCTGTGCCTGGTCCCTCTGGGGAGAGATATTCCATCCACGGAGTCGTGGCTCTGTGCGTTGAGGGTGGCATCCCCACCGGTGTACTGGGCAACGAGGAATTGACCGGCTTCCGTACCATGCTCTCTGTCATATCACGGTTCCCCCTACGCGCCGCACGGAGGATATCTTCATCTTCGGCGTGGGAATGTAGGCGCTTTGGCACACGCGACTTGCTTTAGCGTTTCGGGGCCCCGAAATCAAAACCATCACCACCATGAACCGCTCGGTCACAAGGGCGCAGGATCTCGTAGAGCGAGTGCCGGCGGAGAACCGGGAGAGGTGTGCGCTCACCGTGCACGTTCCGCTACCTGGACGGCCCCATCCACAAAACCTCTCTTCCTGGCCCGCCTCATAGTCCAAGAGAGGTCAGAATATGGCGGCCCGTTCCTGTCTGCCGTTGGCTCGTGGCAATCGGACATGATAAGCTGGGCCCTTCCCTACTGCAAAATACCGCCAGCCTGATGCGCACCAGGAAACCTGTTGTGGTGCTCGCAGACGACCGCGAATCCTCGCTCAAAAACTCGAGCGAAATTGTCTAGAGTAAGCTTGGGTGGGAGGACATCATCGAAGTGGCGCAGGCGCTGGAAGTTCTGAAGGGTACAGGCTTAACCGAACGGCCGCGGCTAAACAAAAACCCTCGAAGAGGAGTTTCCAGTGTGCAAAGCATCAGCCTGAGCGTTACAGATTTGTCTATGGGCAATGCGATTTTGGGCTTAGCGACGAGGAAAGGAGTCGGTATACCACTAAACTGAGAATTGCACAACAAGAAATTACAGGTATTATCTATGAGCAATGCACTTGGTGCACTGAGTATTGTGGATTTCCTGCCCTGGCAGGTGGCTGTCTCCCCTTACAAACCAAGACATACAAAAATCCTCTAACATTATAGAGTGTATAACTAACCTGTTGAGTCGCCCATACCATAAGGATCCCCAACCTTTTTTTTTTCTTTCTATATTGAATTCTTCTTCGGGAGCTTGGATTTACAGAAGTCCAGTGTGATTCGTATTTCGAGACAGGCTAGCTCTCAGAGAGTATGTCAAGCCATCGGGCAAGTTTCCTTCGCCGACTGAGGAAGCACCTTCGGCTTATCTTGCCTGTGGGGTCGATCGACCGGATGCAAACCCGATGTTGCATCGAGCAATCTTCAACATCGGGAGGAGTCCCGTAGTGCAGGCAGATAAAGGGGCAGGGATTATCTTAGCTGTCCCCACATTCGCTCCGCCGTGTCCGATACGCATGTACGGAGGAAGGATTGTTAAGGGTTGGTGGGCACGACACGTAGCGTATCTTGCCACCCAGAATACTCGGGACGCATCACGACAATCAGGTATTTAGGAATCATAACCTCGGTTTGTATTACTATTTTCTTACATGCCACGGTTGAAGACCACCCATTCCGTCTTCCCCGCAGACTTGGCCAGTTCAGCCTCAAGCCGGCTTACCGGGATGTAACGCCGCTGCGGGAATACAGCTAGTGCAAGTGGCAGTGCCACCAGGCTCGTGCCCAATATTAGTCCGATGTTGACCGGCACAGTCCAATGAGGCCTTTGCCGCAGCCGGCGAGTCTTGCGAAGCTGGAACAGCAGCAATGGGGGGATCGTCATCACCGGTAGCGCGTTGATAACACGGCTTGTTGCCGTCTCTGCGACTGCGATAGTGGCTGCTACCTTGCTGCGGCCTAGCGGCTGGGCCTCCGTTTCGTTTTGGAGTCCGTTTTCGGCCATACTAAATTCCTGGGCCACGGGATACACATCGATTCCTTGGCGCAGCTCGCCTCCGCGCATGAGGACAACGTTGAGAAAGCCGGCAGCTGAAACGGCTGTAAACGGCGTGAGGAGTGTGAGCACCGTACGTGCCCCTGGCGAGAGATTGCGGAGGCGAGGCATGAGTCTATTCAGGCCTAGGGCCGTACCACAGGATACCGTCACTGCCGCCAGATAGGATGTGGCAAGTTGACGTGTCGATAGGATTGATGATTTGTTAGCGTTGGATGTGTTAATCCCCACGTTGAGCGATTGATTCATGACCTGCCAAAATGCAGTGCCCATGGGCTACAGCGGAGTCCGGAATGTTAATTTGCTTCGAAATGGAGCTGATAAAGTTTCGATTCTGGGAGTAGGAAGGGGTTCGGGCATAAAAACAAGGGAGATGACTGACTCTCAGGCCTGGTTGGAGCATCCCCGCGGTGACAACAAGTCCCGACAACACGAAACATGACATGCGAAAGGGCAGAATGATCGGTTCACCAGTCTCTAGTAAACAGAAAAGCGTTAACTGGCATAGCGAGGATGTATCGGCTGCGTGTTAAGAGTTTGCCTACCTGGATGCAGTGTCGAGTCAATGACTCTTTTCGCTCTCCATATTTCGGCATTCAACTCCTGAATTCGTCCGCATTTGAAATCGAGTAAAAGCAGCTTGGCTCGCTCTATGGTCTCACGACTCACGAGCAGATTTCTTTTCGAAAGAACGAGTCAGTCGGAGCTACCCAATGACGATAATTGGAGGAGAATAGTGAAAGTGTTCAACAAAAATGAAGCTCCGATGCTGCCGTAGCTAGCACTATACCTTGGGTTTGTGATACTTGCTATGTGCCTCACGCGTCCCCAATACGTCTCGAGATTGTACGGGGAAACGGGTAATTCGCGCTGGGCCGGGATAGGCAACGCCATGTAAGAATGGAGGAATGCTAGCTGTTGGAGGCTGGAGGCGAAACTTTGCTGGGTGGCACAAACACCGATTAGGCTTCTCGGCTCTAGACCTTAGACATTCCACGGCAAAGAGGATTTCAGCTATTTAGAAACTGTGCAATCGCGAAAAAGCTATTAAGGAAGTTGCCCGGAGGCTTATGTGTCGCGGAGGAGAACGAACGAGTCACGACGCTTGCCGGTTATTATCGGAGTTAATGGATGAATTAGTCTCAAAGGCGCCGGTCGCCGGATGATAGAGTAGAAGAGAGTCCGAACCGAAGGACGCAGGTGGCCGTCGGAAAGGGAACCGACTTCAAACTGAGGGGTACGGAGCGGAGCATAAGCCCTTAGTGTGTGCGTGGGAGGGCGGCCAGCATCTGGCCTAGGCACTCTTCCCCCCGCACGATCGTTGTTAGTTCTTATTATGGCTTCTACCAACAGAACAAACGTGGGCACCTGGAGTATAAGAAACTCTTCTAGTGATCCTAACGAGAGATACCGCCACCATCTACTCATCAGCTCACTGTGCTAGGAACCTGTACCCCTGAGAAAAACCAACCTCACCCTCTTGCAGCCAACATGACTACCGCCTTCCGTCCAGCCATGGCGCAGCTGGCTAGAGCCATGCCACGCCGCATCCAAACAGCAACCCCTTTTACATTCCTCAGGGCAAAGTCTCGACGAGCGAACAGCGGCCTATGCTCCCAAGTGGCTAATGAGAGCGCCAAAACAGCCGGAGTGTCCAAGAAGATCTCAGGATCGCCCTTGGCGGTGTTACCGATTTCGGTTCTCCTCAGGTCATTTCTCGTGGCGACTATCACCTCGAAACCGTTCTTACTCCGCCCTTCTCTCGCATTTCTAACGTTGCTCACCCGCTCGAGCGGGGGCCTCTTCTGGAACGTAGATCGCAACCCCATTCTCCGTGCCTCCCTAAAGAACACCTTTTACAAGCAGTTCTGCGCTGGCGAATCTATGTCCGAGACGAGAGAGAACCTCCGGCGGATGAAGTTGTTAGGATTCCGGGGAACAATGCTTCAGTATGCCAAAGAGACCGTCTTCGACCACAAGAGCAGGAAGGCGCACGGCCAAGGCATCACCAGCGCAGCTGATGAGGACCCCTCCCGCTGCGGGAGCATTGCGGCGTGGCGCAAAGGAACTCTAGACACAGTAGAGTTGCTGGAGGCGGGCGATATGATCGCTTTAAAGTACGCGTGCGCATATTGGCATTATGATAATGTATTAAAGCTAACCGTCCGTGAATTTCAGGTTAACAGGAGGCGGCCCATTGGTGACAGACGCATTCGCCGCTGGCCAGTTGCCACCTAAGTCGATGATGGACGGTCTGCACGAAGTTTGTGCGCGGTGCAGGGAGAAGGATGTACGAGTCCTCATCGATGCAGAGTCTCATCAATACCTGAAGGGCATCTTTCTAGCCGGCATGGAGCTCACGCGGCGGTACAACCGCGATGGGTACTCCATGGTCTACAACACGTACCAAGCCTACCTCAAGAGCACACCCCAGACTATATCGAGCCATCTGGAGGCGGCCAGAGAGGAAGGCTTCACACTCGGCCTCAAGCTCGTGCGGGGTGCATATATGGCGTCCGACGAGAGGAGTTTGATTCACGATACCAAAAAAGAGACAGACGACGCATTTAATGGCATCTGGCAAGCCATCCTTCAACGGCAGTTTTTCAAGTTTGGCACTGAGGGCGGCGCTCCATTCCCCTCCGTAGACTTGTTCCTCGCGAGTCACAACAGGGATAGTTTAGTGGCGGCCCATGAGATGCACTCTGACCGAGAGGCGCGCGGCCTTCCGACCGTACGACTCGGCTTTGCGCAGCTACAGGGCATGTCAGACGGCTTGAGTCTTGAGCTGATCCAGATGAAGAACTCGGGCGCTTCGGGCCCAGAAGTGTATAAGTGCTCGACCTGGGGCACGCTGAGCGAATGCCTCGCCTACCTCATGCGCAGGGCTGCAGAGAATCAGGATGCGGTCTCGAGGACCGCCGATGAATACCGGTCTCTAAAGCAGGAGGTGAAGAGGAGGCTGGGATTGTCGTCGGCAACCGTTTCCTGAGATCTAGTGTATAAGTGCTGGAAGAACGGAGAACGATGGATTAAGTAGACTCGGGAATCACCTTGTAGATGCTTCAAATGTTATTATGACTCTACTTGATCACTGGTGCTCCACGCGTGCACGGAAAGAGACGTCACGAAGACGCGATTCAAATCTGAGATACACTGGAATGAAAAAATGACACTCTAGTCATTTTTTAACATCTCGTCTGCTGTCAAGTAGCCAGCTCCAAACACGGCTAGCAGCTGGAATTCAATTAGTCTAAGTTGCGTGCTAATGCCCCGTACTGTAGTGAGATTCAATAGTAAATTGTCCCATCGGTATTTCCCGAGTCATTATCTAACGCTTGATTCGGATCGGTTGCAAACCCGACCGGTCCTCTTTCTCCTAGTCTTCATCACCTTTTTTTTTTTTTTTCTTTTCGGAGCTCTACGCAACCCCCCTCAAGACACCCGCCGATGCCTTGACAGCTAGCATAATAGGAACGAGAAAATGACCGACTCGGCTGAATTCACCCTGTGTATGCTTGGATGCGGTACGTAATACTCTAACTTCCGAGAATCCCGTATCCACGTCGTCCACACCGTTAAACGAAATAATAATTAGGCAATCTCGGCTTCGCCATCTTGGAGAAACTCATCAACGCTGCCCACGATGGCAGAGTCGCCAAACTGCCTATCAAACGCTTCTCAGTTTGCGTGCGTAGCGAAGAGACGCGAGAGAAACTCGTAGAGTATTTTATTCACAATGCCAAGGTGGCAGTCTCCAGAGGCGACAACGTGACCGCGGTGCAGGATGCCGATGTGGTGATGTTGGCTGTCGATCCGGCTGACATACAGACCGCGCTGGGGCAGTACGGTATAGCTGAAGCATTGTCGAGGAAGTCCCAGAAACTCGGCAAGAAACTTCTTATTAGTGCTGCGGCTGGATGGACTCGACGAGGGATCGAGACAACACTGTACAACGATCCCACTAGGGCCGGTAACACCGACCACCGCGCCTGGGTGCTCCGAGCCGTCCCCAACATCGCAGCCCAGGTTGGTGAGTGCCTCACCGCTATTGAGATCTCCGAGCCCGAGCTGCCTGCCGCAAGCCTACAACTGGCCGAGGCAATTTTTTCGCAGATTGGAAGTGTGGTGAGGATCCCCTCCACTCTCATAGACGCGAGTACGGCGGTGGGCGGCTCGACGCCTGCCTTTTTTGCCGTAATTTGCGACGCTCTTATCGACGCCGCTGTTGCGGTCGGACTCCCTAGGCCCGTGGCCCATACGATGATCTCCCAGTCCATGCGAGGCACCGCGACTATGATGCAGCGTGGCCTCCACCCTGCCCTGCTCAAGGATCAGGGTACCTCGCCCGAGGGTTGCACCATCGGTGGTCTGATGGTAATGGAGGAAGGTGCTGTGCGAGGTCACGTTGGCCGTGCGCTGCGAGAAGCTGTGACGATTGCCCGTCAGATGGGCAAGAACCCACACGTTAATGATACGCGTCAGCCATGACTCGGGGAATGCTGGAGAATGTGAGACCGGCTTCTGAAATCATATACAACCGGTGGGAGGCCGCTTATTCATTGATTCTGATAATAAGGAAGAATGCTTGTTGTCTACCTAGATAATACTATATAAAAATAAGTTCCAATATTGTACCCCCGTTTCAACTTACTCCTAATAAACCGCGAAGATTCCGCCGCAAGCCCTTGTTCATTACAACCCCAATACCAAACGCTGGTACGATCCTAATGCACCTTGCTACCGTTGTGGACGGAATATAATGCCTTATCCGAGCAAACCTCTCCACCAGCGACGCACCGTCCCGTCGACTATGAGAATCCAACCCGACTAGATGCGCCGGCGTCGCGCCAATTTGGGATATCATAGGTACCGTCAACTGGGAGAGTATGGCCCTTGACGCCGGATCAGCTGTTACGCGGTGCGGTATTATCTCAGACACGAGGCCCGGAAGAGTGAAGGATCCGAAGATGGTGATTGCATCCCGGACAAGGAAGCACGCAGCTGGCGTCCGCATGGCGGCAGCTTTGGATAACGGCTTTTTCGCCACGCTCACGACTTGCGACGCCGCCTTGGGTCCAGCCCCGACTGCGGCACCGAAGAGGTGGGAGTACCGCACGTCCTTCCAGACGCCTAGTGGCACGTTGACGGCAAACGTGGACGCGAAAACAATGGGACCAGTCATCTTTGGGTTCGAAAACTCTGTGCACATAGTCTCGGCTCCGTTGGCGACGACGTACGTCGTTGCGTACAGCGTGAAAGTAATCCTCAGTGGTGGCGAGGAGAAGAATCGAAGTGGGTGTCTGACCGCAGATGCCGCGTGCGTCCTGAGGCCACGTAATAGCGATTGATGAGTCGCCGCTTTCTCGACAATTGCTCTGGCACATCGGGAGTAAGTAATGCAGGAGCCAAATACGCACAAAGGTAGCTAGTCCTGCGAGAGAGGCGGTCTCACCTGACACTCTCTTTTACCTACCTGTCCATTATCGCCAAAGCCGGGGACACTAGTATCGCGGATACACCACTAGCCACAACATCGGCAAAGAGGCGCTTGGCTAGATGGCTAACATCGTATGCGGAATCTGTTTCCAAGTTCATCTTCGCAAGTATAATTTGGATTATGGTTATGGTCGGAAGTCGCGAAGTTCTCACAATGGCAACGACGAAGATGATTGAACGATAGGAAAGACAAAATCTAGGCGTGCGCAGGAGGTCTACCCCAGAACGAGCGTTGTGACAATAACACGTTAATACTCGTCGGCGATGGCGACGGCGGCCTCCATTCGACCTCCTGCCCCGATGACGGAGAACGTGGCGGGAGGCTGTCGCAGGTCGATTGGACAGCTCCAAGGTTCGGACAGGTTGCCGACGTTAACAGCCTCCACCGGATGGCCCCCCGAGTTCTGATCTCCGCACATGCGGGGGCTGGAGACGAAGGACCGGCTACTCCACACGCATTCTCGTCCACTGATCTCCTCGGATCTGCACTGCTGCGATCATCTCGGATTGGGGGGGCTCCTCGTATATTTTTTTTTTTTCTATATTGAATTGTGTCCCGTTTCCATTTCACATGCCACTCAATTGGTCATCCACTCTCGTCAACGCTGCCCTCTCTTCCATCTCGTTGCCCCTATTCCCGCACAAGCTCTCGCTGTGGTACAGTTCCAACCACTCTAATCGACTAAGACCATGATGCACTTGGCAAGGAATCGCATCCGGTGCTCTCGCACCTCGGCGGCAGGCCTAGCAGCGCAGGCTAGGACATACGCCACGGTGCCGTTCCGACTGCCCGCTGCCAGGAATGAACCCAACGTAAGTCGTGCGCTGCCGTAGGGGAGAACTACGCGCGTTAACCCCCCTTATCATTCTGTTCAGTTCTATGATACTAACATTTTCTACCGCAGCCCACGTACGAAAAGGGCTCAAAGGAGCGGATCGCGGTCGAGAGCGCAGTGCGCAAGCTTCGAGCAGAGCTCCCCGTCAGGAGCAACATCTACTACAACGGCAAGGTCCAACACGCCGCCAAATCCGAAGACCAGGTGCTCCCCTCAGACCACAAGCAGACATTTACAAACTTTCCCCTGGCCGGGAGAGAGCAGGTGTCGACAGCGATCGAGGCTGCGCTCGCGGCCAAGAAAGGCTGGGAGGAGACTCCGTTTGTCGACAAGGCCGCTATTTTCCAGAGGGCTGGCGAGCTCGTGGCGACGAAATACCGTTACGAGCTCATAGCTGCCACTATGTTAGGCCAGGGCAAGAACGTCTACCAGGCGGAAATTGACGCCGCGGCCGAGCTCGCTGACTTTTTCCGTCTCAATTGCCATTACGCTGCTGAGCTCCTGGAAAAGCAACCAACTCGTGGTAGCGACGGTGTATGGAGGTGAGAATATAAAGAGAGTATCCTGAAGTGAGAGGGAGGAGACGGAGACAGTGGTGCTGACTCTGGATCCCCAGCCGAATGGACTACCGCCCGTTGGAAGGATTCGTCTACGCCGTTTCGCCCTTCAACTTCACCGCCATCGGAGGCAACCTGGTTTCCGGCCCGGCGCTCATGGGCAACGTGGTCCTCTGGAAGCCTTCACAATACAATGTCTACGCCAGCTCCATTGTGTACAAGATTCTGTTAGAGGCTGGTCTGCCCGCCGATGT
Organism: Scedosporium boydii; assembly: GCA_002221725.1. Classification (NCBI taxonomy): domain Eukaryota; kingdom Fungi; phylum Ascomycota; class Sordariomycetes; order Microascales; family Microascaceae; genus Scedosporium; species Scedosporium boydii. Next base: position 34,981 of record NJFT01000141.1, read on the forward strand.
CATTCAGTTCGTGCCCGGCGACGCCGAGCTTATCACTGACGTTGTGCTCAGCCACCGCGACTTCGCCGGTCTGAACTTCGTCGGCTCCTCTGACGTTTTCCGCTCCCTCTACGGCAGGATCGGTGAAGGCATTGCTAAGAAGACGTACCGCGAGTTCCCGAGGGTAGTTGGGGAGACGAGCGGCAAGAACTTCCACCTCATCCACCCCACAGCTGACATCCCTAGCGCTGTGAACCACACCATTCGCGGCGCGTTTGAGTACCAGGGCCAGAAGTGCTCAGCTACGTCTCGCGCCTACGTCCCCGCTTCCAGGGCGGACGAATTCATCTCCCTACTCAAGGCCAGCGTCGAAAGCATCTCCATGGGCAGCCCCGACGGCGACTGGGGTGCCTTCATGGGCCCCGTCATCCACCGTGGCTCCTTTGAGAAAATAAAGTCCGTCATTGATGATGCCAATAGGGATCCCTCGCTCAAACGACTAACGGGCGGAACCTACGATGACTCGGTGGGCTTCTACGTGAAGCCAACCGTGTACCTGGCCCCGGAACGGGACCACACTTTATTTAACAAGGAGATTTTTGGCCCCGTCCTCGCGGTCCACGTGTACCAAGACGCTGAGTGGAGTGATATCTTAAAGAGCGTGGATCAGAACGGCGGTGGCCTCGCCTTGACAGGTGCCGTGTTCGCTACAAGCCGCGCCGCCATTCGTGAGGCTGAGGAGGCCCTTCGATACTCGGCCGGTAACTTCTACATCAGTACGTGTTTTCCAGTCCCGACTTATTTATTTTTTCTTTTTTTCTTTTCTTTTTCTTTTTTTTTTTTTTGCACTCGTTCGCTAACTGGTAGATGATAAGACTGCAAGACCACCGCTGCTCTCATCGGACAGCAATCCTTTGGTGGTTCTCGCTCCAGTGGCACCAACGACAAGGCGGGCAGTGCCGACAGCCTACGTCGCTTTACTAGCCCTAGGACGATCAAGGAGGAGTTTTTCCCTTTAGAGTCATACAAATACCCCAGCAATGACTAAAGGGGGAATATGATTGAAGAAGCTGCTAGATATGGGAGGACAACGTAGTGTATAAAAACTCATGGTGCTCAGAGACAGATTTAAACTTAAAAGGGGAGCGTAAAGGCCCAATAATTTGATATCACTAGTAGACATCCATTCCATATTACGCTTTCAGTGGTTCCCGCCATGTATTGTGTCTTGTTCTCTTCGAGGAAGCTTTGTCCCCGAGTTGTCGGACCGCGACTGCTTAGTACTACGAGTTTACTTCAGTCAACAAAGGCCCACGAAATGAACGAATCGGCCAATACCATTCCACAGTAGATTATAATTATTAGTTAGAAAAAAATGTATAAGTAGGGTGGCGAAGGTATGCGGAGTCTGTCGTCTTGGTATCTAGTAACCTTCCCCCTCAATTCCCACACGCTTCTCGAAAACTTGTGATATTTTTATCAATTCAGGCATCCAGCCGATACCGACCGGTAACTGGAACATGGGGTTGTCGGTGAAGTGATATGGTTCGAGCTTGTATCGGTCGTGCGGAGAAGATGGAGGCTGTGGTCATCGGGAGGCCTTCCGTGATAGCATGTTCCCCCGCATCGGAGTCGGATGAGCTCCCGTAGCGCGCAACCATGGCGATAACCCCAATGCCGATGAGGAGGGGCAGTCCGAGAATCTGCCCACCTGATGATACGCCCTCGCGAGATCAATTAGGATAGGGGAAATAAATACTACTCAAAATGGGCTTTATAATCAGTTCTATTAATCAATTCTATTAATCAGTTCTATTAAATTGCTCTACACCTCCCTGAGGCATCGTATGTGCAATCCCTGTCCCAAGAGTGTCTCCAGATATCATCCTTGCTATCCCACCCATTATCTCCTCCCCCCCTTGTCCAATAGGCTGGTTCCCCGACCTAAGTTCCATCATATCCAATCAATACCCAGCGCACCGACACCATGGCCATCTCCAAATCTGACCCTATCGTCATCGTTGGTGCGGGCGTGTTTGGGCTGGGCGCGGCCCTACGCCTTTCCGAAGCGGGTTATACAGACATCACTGTCCTAGAAAAGGATTCGTCGATACCATCCCAATACTCGGCTGCCAACGATCTGAATAAGATTGTGCGAGTTGAGTACGAGTCGCCATTCTACACAGAACTATCATTGGTGTGTTGCGCCATTCCCCCATTCTATTATTTGACAGGAAACTCGAGATGGAAGGAAAGTTCTATACTGACAAACAGCAATTGCAAAGGAAGCTCTTCGGGGCTGGCAAACACCCCTGTTCGCCCCGTACTTCCATCAGACCGGTTATTTGCACTGCGTATCCGGGGAGGCCTCTGAAAAAGGCGTAGCGACGCTTGCCAGGTTCCACGCCACGTCGAAGAATCACCCTTGGATCCGCAAGCATGTGGCTCCTCTTGACGGGCCCGAAGATATCCGGCAACATTGCTGGCAGTTCAGCGACGGCCCGCTGACTGGATGGCACGGCTATCTGAACCGTCTGGACGGGTATGCACACTCGGGCGACGCTCTTATCGGCGTCTTCAACGCTGCTGTCGACCGCGGTGTTAAGTTCTGCCTTGGCGATGCTGGTGATGTTCACCAGATTCTCTACAGCAAAACTGCGAATGGAGAGCGCAAGAGTACTGGTGTCAAGACTAAGACGGGCATTGTTCAGGCTAAGCTCGTCATCGTGGCCGCGGGCGCTGCAGCAGCTCGCCTAGTTCCGGAGTGCGGCCAGCAGGTCGTCGCCAAGGCCTGGTCCGTCGCGCATGTTCAGCTCACCGATTCCGAGGCGTCCGCTCTCCGGGGAATTCCCGTCACATACGCGCGCGATCTCGGCTTCTTCTTCGAGCCGGACCCCAAGACGAAGCTCCTCAAGCTGTGCCCCATGGGCGGCGGCTACATCAACACGGACCCCAAGACGGGTGTTTCCCATGCGCCTGAACGGCCGGCCGACAGCAACTTCATGCCCCTCCATGACCAGAGCAAGATTCGCAAGCTCCTGGCCCAGACACTTCCGGCTCTCGCCGACCGGCCGCTCGTGCGGCAATCCATGTGCTGGTTCGCTGACACCAGCGACTCGGATTTCATCATTGATTATGTACCCAAGACGAGCTCGTCCGTCTTGCTCATGTCGGGCGACTCGGGCCATGGCCTCAAGATGTTCCCCATCGTGGGGAACTGGGTAAGGGACATGCTTGCGAGCCCCGGTGGCCGGCAGCCAGTGGAAAACTTCCGATGGAAGACGCCGACGAGTAAAGGTAACTGGGGTGGTGCCGTGAGCTGGCGTTTGGGCGAGACCCTGGAGCTGAGAGATTTGGAAAATCCTAAGAGTGCTCAGCTGTGAGCGGAAGTACAATTGGATAGTGTGTACCTCGATAGTGCCGTAAGTAGATAGCCCCGTAATATTGCTCATTGGTTCTATGATCTACTTCGAAAGCCTTGTGTGTCATGCCTCATCGCTTCCAAGCTCTGCTGGTGGATATGATTTCGAGGGCTCTATCTACTTATCAGCTTATCACCCAGAGTCTGCTGTAAAGATAACAAGGGGCAGAGGCCCCCGCCAGTAGTACTACTGTCCAATGAACCAAACCAGCGGAAGTTTTCGTACAGTTCACTCCACCACTTCCGTAGCCCTTTTGATGCACTATGTCGCATTGAGTCTGCTCTGGGCATCACTAAAAAGACCCCTAGCCATTCCGGGGTTATTACCCCGCATTTGTTCCCCAACGTTCGACTTTCTTTCTCCAGCTGGATGGTCTCGGTACCCATGTATTGTAATCATAAACCACCTGCTCCCCTGATCGCACACTCACCCCTGAGGATCCCCATCTTCCGTCCATTTCTCGCCGCTCCGTCCATCTTTGGGGAAACGTAACACAGCGTCATCTCTCCGCCAAACTAGTAGGTATTGTTTGTGAACAAAGCGAAGGAAAAGAAAAAATAAACTAAAAAAAAATCAAGGAAAAAGACTGCATACGACCATGGAGTCGGCCTCGCCAAGCACTCGAGACCGGGTATCCAAGAGATCCTCGAATGCGTAAGCATCCATTCCCGACATCTATGCCGTCATGCTCATAATGTTTACTTTGTGTTCAGCTGTGCGCGGTGCCGTCGCCAAAAAATCAAATGCTCGGGAGCCCACCCGTGCGGGAGCTGCTTGAAGCGACGGTTGCCGTGCGAGTTCGACTACCGGGACCAGAAGATGGTGGTATCCCGAGGGTAAGGCTATGCCTTTTCTTTTTTATGATCTGCTTTGATTTATAGAGTAAATGCGTCGATATCGACTTTGGCGCTGACCTATGCGCTGCGCCGGCCCTTGTGTGCTCGTTTCAGCTACATCATGGACCTTCAGCAATCCATAGAGGAGGCAGAGCGGCGCGGTTCCATTCGCCGAGACGTTTCCGAATCAGCGCCGGATAATCCAGCGGCTTCCCAGCTTGGCAAGGATCGCGGGTCATCTTACCAGCTGAATGCTGACCCCCCTGCATCAGTGAGAGCAGCGAGCTACGTCTCCCCCATGACGAGTGAGACACATAACCGCCAAGAGCCTCGACCCCAGGCAAACAGAGCATCCGTGGGACCCGCCTACCCTACGTCTAGGCCGGTAGGTTCTGAGCAACGGAAGACACGGACACCACGACCCGAACACCGCGAAGACACTGATCCGGAGTCTTCGGCGATTGAGAATCCGCTAGCTCTTAGACACCCGGAATTCACAACATCCTCAGAAGGAACGACGTGTATGTGCTAACTCACTCACCTGGCTGAAAGCCCCACTCGTTTGCTAGCCTACTTCCTCCAATGTCTGACTACTACCTAGATTACTTGGGGACCTCATCCAACTGGTCTTTCACTAGGCGCGTTTTGGCACTCGTCCATGAACACGTCTACCGCACGGCCCTTCCAACACAAACGCTCCTTTTCGACGGCGATGTATACAATGTTGACTGGACCAGCAAGGGAGAGGCTGGGTCACAAAGCACACCGAAGGCCGCGCTGCCGACTTTAGACCACGCCATCTACCTCATCAACACTGTCAAGTTCAACTGCAGCCAACTGTTTCATCTCTTCGAAGAGGACGAGTTTATGGACTCGTGCTACAAATTCTACGCCGATCCGAAGCCCGACACGTCCCGCACATGCTTGTGGTACGTCCATTTCTGCCTGGTAGTAGCCCTAGGCCAAGCTCTACAATCGCGGCAACGACAGGATAAACTTCCGTACGGCTACGAGCTGTTTCTTTCCACCTTCAAAAACCTTCCCAACATGGGTGTACTGATGAAGCAACCGCTAGTGGGGATCGAGATCCTCTGCTGCGCAGCGTTATATTTACACTGCATCGATCACCGACAATACGCTCACATTGCCGTAAGGACCACAGCCTCTGCCTGCTACTTCTTCCATCCATTCCCTTTCCGGGAAGATTCTAATGTTTCGCGAAACGTGGGCCTGTTTGCTGACATATTAGCTCTAAGATGGGAGACGCCTTGAGAATCGCGCTATTCCAGGGCTTGCACATCAACATGCCGACCGTCAAACTGGGCTCTCGATACGTCGAGAGGTGTCGTCGAGCGTGGTGGACTATCTACGTCCTCGACTGCGAGATGACTTCGTTGATGGGTCTTCCGACGGCCATGCGCGAAAGCGATGCGACGTGTCCCCTGCCGAACTTCAGCGGCTCAACCGAGAGGATAGCGATCATGGATATGCAGATACGACTCTATCGGATTCTTGCCAACATCAACGAAAGTAAGGCATCTCCAGAGATATTTCGCAGACCAATGCTTAAAATCTATGCTAATATCTCTCGACAACCGTCCAGGCCTGTACGGTAATAGCGGAAACATGTACCGCAACTATACGGCCCGAGCCAGGGAGGCGCTGGAAAAGATTGCCGAACTTGCCGATGAATTACGAACGTCCTTCCCACTCCACCAAAAAGAAAGTATGGGTGGCGTGTCAAGGATGGCATCTCACTTGCATCTGCTCTACTACCGGGTGAGCGACGAGAAAACTCCCCTTTCCCAGGGAATCCAACCCCAGCTGGCCCGGCTATTTCTTCCCATCGCGTGACTAAACTAATGTTGAACCCCCTAGTGCATAATTCTCGTTACGCGACCTTTACTATTCTCTCTTTTAAGGCTCCGCTTTTCGTCGTGGGATACTTACCTCGATTCGCTAAACTCGATGCGAACAGCCCGCAACCTAATACATATGTGTATTGATACCTCTCAAAAGATGGTTACCATCCTCGACTGCCTGTTGAATCAGGGCCTACTTAGTACGTTCTCTGACCTATCTCATTGGCCGCTACCCCCTTTGCTCAAAAAAAGTTCCGTACTTGATAAAACAGAAAATGTATACGTGGCGACTCCGGCTCACTTCGCCCTTATCTTCTAGGTTCCTTTTTCCATTATGATATGGAAGCCGCCTTTGTCGCATCTACGCCTCTTATTCTCGGACCTGTAATCGACCCACAGCTCTCAAACGGAAATCAGATATGGATCCGCAAAACCTACGCCATTTTTGACGACATGATCCACGTCGGAAATCGGGTGGCCGGGTTCCGCAAAGCAGAGCTCCAGCATCTGGACGAGGTGGCAAGGCTGGTCGTTACGGGCGGGCCTTGTCAGACATCAGGCGTCGCATCGGACTTGCAAACCGGAACTCCTATGCTAGAATCGACAGCCACGGCGTCCCGCACGACAGACATGGCACCGACTCCGCAGGTCCCATTCGATCCCGATATCTTGATGGGAGATGGCTTCATGAACGGGCTTACGAAGGAGCACATTCTGGGCGTGGCGGATGCAATTGCTGATGCCGACATAGCGTGGATGTGTGATGCTATCGTAGTGCAGGATTCCTGGTAGATGAAAGCCACATAAACGTTCCTGGCAGTATTACCTCAGCTAGGATGGGTTGACTAATACTTGACTTGGTGATCTCTAAATCTCCAATTGGAATATATTCGACCTACTACAAGGTGTAGGGGAAGGAGAAATGGTCCGTTAGCTGAGCATTGCTGTCACCTCATTCTAGAATCCCTGCCGGACTCAATGGATATCACACATTGAAGGAGGGGTTATGGCCCGTCTGCCGACATGGGAATAAGGAGGAGCCATGACAGTGATACAGGGATTCTACAAATTCTCATAGGCAAGAGACTTCTATATCTTTTGCAGATGATCCTTAGATATTCTCTTGACCTCTTCTGACATAGAGGGCAGCCACAGGAAAAATCAAGACGATCTCCGCAATAGAGCCGATAAATTGCTTGGATATGCGATCTAGTCTCGTTCCAAACCCTTTCTTGGTCACTACCTTGCAGACACTCTCGTATTTCTCTAGTCTCTACAGTTTGGCTGGCTCCTTCAAATGAATGGCCATGCCATGCCAGGAACTGAAAAGGGCGTCTCTGTCTAGGGGCTGGGGTATTTGTGGGGTAGACGAGAAAGCAACGAAGCCTCCGGAGTTGAAAAAACTGAAGATGAAGGTCCCCAACAGTTCGCGCATTTCTTAAACCATCTCTTAATTATATGATGATGCTACTAATATCCAGCTTCTTTCTTTCCTAGTAAAGTCCACACATTTTTGTCGCTCTTTTCTCATAATCATTATTCCGGCTATTATCATTTGTTTTCTTCTTTTTTAGAACTGGGTATTAATTAATGAGGATGACGTGTAAATGAAGCTTCGTGGGGAGGCACGTCTGTTGGGAGGAAGGGAGTGGCTAATCCCAGGTCTGAAATCGGGCGGGCCGCGTAATATCCAATCTATCGCTCTGTGTTTCGTTACTACTAACGACGAACGACACACATTTATTGGAGTTTTTCACCCTAGAAAATTCATGGTGAGAACTGCCGTGACGGCATTATCACAGCTGGTCCTCGTCATCATAGTAAGGCTCGTGAGTGTCTTCAAGATGCATACCGGAGGCGGGAGATAGATTCGAGAAAAGATATAAAGTTCGGGGATGTACGTTGGATGGATCACATCTAGGTCTTACATGAGAGAGCTCGTCTAAGACCCAGAAGATCTAAATAATATTTCTGTTGAAAACATGTGGAAACCTCGTCAGCTCTTCGCTCTTGCCATATGCTCTCACCTGATCGACCGGATCCAAGCCTCACCGGTCCCAACCGCTGAGCCAACCTGTTCTGAGCCTTCGAAACGGCGAGGGTGGTATGCATGACAATACCAGCAAGATTGTAACATAGCGAAGACAATGTATGACGACATCGTCGCGAACCACCAGCTCCAGACCATTTTGATTCATAGTACTGGCACATTCCTACCCTTCAACCGATTCTATGTCCATCTCCATGAGATGATGTTAAAGGATTGCGGGTTTGAGGGCGCCGTCCCGTGAGTCCATCCGAAGGCGTTGCAATATGGGCCCTTAAGCAGACTAAGAAATTGGGTAGATACTGGGATGAGATCGAAGTTATGAAATTGGACGACCTCGCAGAATCCGCAGTCTTTGACGCCGACACGGGCTTCGGTGGCGACGGTGCGGGAGGTTATATTCAGGACGGCCCATTTGTCAATGTGACCGTGAACATTGGTCCGGGCTATCAGACCACACCGACATGCCTAGCTCGCTCAATTAACCGGCGTGCGAACCCCCTAAACTTATGAATGCCCGAGCCCAGTCAACGACATGCATGAACTACACAACCTACGAGGAAGTCTGGCCATGCCTTTACCGAACGCCCCATCTCCTTGGACACGCCATTATGGGCAGCTTGGTATGTTATCCTCTACTCTCTTTCTCAATCCCAGGGAGATGTGCGGGCCGGTTGTATTTACAAATATTCCCAAACAGAGAGGAGACACGCACACGTCACCAAGCGACCCAACTTTCTTTCTCCAACACACCTATCTCGACAAGCTCTGGTGAGATTGGCAGGAAGCCGACCTCGAAAATAGGCTGTACGCGATCGGTGGACCGAACAACCAAGACCCTGAGGTCGGCTTTATCGAGATTCCAGGTACAATGAAAGACGAGGAAAGGATATTTAGATCGCCTTCCGAGGAGCAATTAGAGATTATGCCAACTGGCCGGGACGGTGATCCTGGGGATGTTGTGACGCTGGACCACGTCCTCACAGCGTTTGGATATATACCGTACGTTACGGTTCGGGATGTCATGGACACGCGTGGCGGCTATCTGTGTTTTGAGTATGTTTAAACATAGGTGGCTAATATTTTGTTGCCAGTGTTAGACCCGAGTCATGGGGTTCTGAAGTGCCGTCTGAAAAAGTACTCGCAGTTTATGCTCCTGGGGTCTATTGATGCTCGTCGTAGATCACTCTGCCTGTTTCGGACCTACCAAATCGATCAAGCATGACTTGCCAAGCTCTAGCCCGATATGGATAATGAGTCGTTAATGTGACCAATTGAAATGTACTTTGAGGCGAGTTCGGCACACCGCCACCGATATCCCGATACTCCGCCGAACCCGGCCCAACTATCGTGAGTATGCATATGTCGTTAGCAAGCCGCTTTGTGCATAACGCACAAGAGAGGGGATTTGGTCTCACCGATTCTTTCCTCTCTGAATATGTCCAAAAATTTTCTACATGATCGTTTCTTCGTCCACCTCGCTTCTCTTTCAAATCTCACTCCAAGAGTGATGGACCCGATCAACTTGACTTCGGACGAGTAAGAAGCCATTAAACACGATCGCCACTTCTCACACTTCCGAACGCAATGGGTCTAGAGCACCAAAATCATGGTAGAACATCAACTCCAAACAGTCTCCCGGTTTCTGGTAGTTCGTACTATCCGTTCCCAGCAACCCATGTCCTACCTGAAAGTCCTCGCTTCCGATAACTAACAGCTGTAGTGTCATCAGAATCAGATACCCAAGCGGTCTTGAAGCCGAACTTTCCTTCTCGGCAGAGCCTCTACGGACCGGTATCTCAACGTCGACTAGATTTCGAAAATGCTCGTCCTCAATGGCTCCGAGAGTGCGCTGCCGAAGCAACAGGGGTCTTCTTTTATGTCTTCCTGGGTCTCGCGTCGGTTGCCAGCCAGATGATCGAGTCCAATGACAAAGCCGGGACGGCCTCAGTCAGTCAGTTTCAGGTTGGGTGGGCGTTCGGAATTGGAATCGTCTTTGCGATTCTTACGTGCGCCCCTGTATCGGGCGGACATTTCAATCCGGCACTGACGCTAGCAATGGCGATATGGAGAGGTTTTCCGTGGAAGAAAGTACCATACTATATATTCAGCCAAATATTCGGGGCAATCCTAGGGGCCCTGGTCATCGTGGGAGTTATGTGGCCGCAGATTCAGGCTCTGAATGCAAGTTTCGTGGCGGCAGGGAAACCACTTGTGGCTGGCGGAGCACCCGCATCCATATTTTGCGCCTTCCCTGCAGTCACCCATCCAAGCATCGGCCTTATATTTTTGATCGAATTCATGGCGGACATCTTTATCGGAATAATAATTTGGGCGGCTATGGATCCGTTGAATCCGTTCGTCACACCGGTATGCATTCCGTTCTTGCTCGGCATGGCCTACACGGATATGATCTGGGGGTTCGGCAGCATTGCCTTGAGCACCAACCTTGCTCGAGATTTGGGTGCCCGTGTTGTGGCTGCCATATTTTACGGCCCTGAAGTCTTCACTTATCGGGGATACCCTCCTATTGCAATATTTGTCAACGTACCGGCCACCTTGCTCGCTACCACATACTACGAACTGCTTATGCGTGACAGCGGGACCTTGGTTAGCCAGGGGCACGCGGTTCATAGAGATGCCAGCCCTTCCTTGCCATTGCACCTCGAGCGGCTTCAGCAAACATAACAGAGCAGACCTGAGAGACGGGGTTCTTAAAGCTAGTCTATCTGATCTGGCAAACCCGGGTCAAGATAACCCCAGCAGGCAATTCCACCAAGGGCCTTATGACTTAAATACGATGGAAATACGAGCTTGATTCCTAGTGCCCTGAAAGTACTGTAAAACTTGTAGACGTCTCTAGTGGTGAACAATTAAAGATAATTTTTAACGAGTGTAAATCATCAAGAGACGGCGCTGGAAACTGGGTGACACTTCCAGTCTCATAGCCAGTAACTTTGACAAAGACCCCCCGTGGGACTCGGAGGAGCTTCCGGTTTGCACCTTACGTTTTCACTCACTGGTATGATGGCGCCATTCTAAAGCGACCAAAGGGGAGTCTTGTTGGTAAAGTATCTACCTACTCTAGGCCAGCTTGGAGAAATATTATGTCGCTTTTGCTTGCACACATGACACACCCAACCAAAATAGCGACAAACATTCAGGTCCCAGTTCACATACAGTAGCTATCTCCAACGGGAATCGACCTATGAATCAAAGCAAATGGTCAAGTTCGGTGGGCTGTGTTGAACAGCCTGTGTCCAGTATCCGTACCTCCTCGCCCGATGTACTTATTTTTGGACAATCGCAACGCGACGATTGTAAGGTTTACATCGTTTTCCAGCTCCCGGTAAAATTGGCTTCCAGGAGAGACACACTCATCCTGAACCACACCGGCGACGACTACGATTTTGATCGTGGGATGAAGCCCCCGAATTGCCCGGATGAATGCATTAATTGTCATCCCAGTGTTGATGACGGAATCAACGAGGAGAATGGTCTTAAATCCCAGGACGTAGCTAGAATCAATGTCGTCGGGTTCCTGCGCATGGAGAAACATTGCTTGAGGGAAAGCCTCGCTGACACCCAAGGCCATGGGTTCGCCTCCTCGCATTAGAGCCACGATGACCGTCTTCTCTTCATGGAGCAGGCGATGTCCCTCGGTGACGCCGCCTTGGACGTGAGGAATATCATAGCTCTCCACGCCAATGATTTCGGTCAAGAATTCGGTTGCCAAGTAGCGCCCTACTTGGTGATGGGCCTGGCGAAGGGAAGGTCCCGAGATGTTCGCGTTTCGCGTGGGTGTCATAAGGAGCTTTGCAGAATTTCGCTCCGTTGCATGATGAATCCAAGATTGAGGGTGACGGCGAAAGAGCGAATTGACAATAACATCATCCGTGAGATTTACCAAGGGGAGGGTATCGGTGTCTAACCTCGGCGGAGATCCTTTGGGAAGGACAAGCTGCCGCGCTTTGAGTCCACGATCCTTGATAGCACTTGAAAGAGTCGTGTCCATGGTCTTGCTCCTGAGATGCTCCTCCCCAACGACGACGATCGCTTCATCCGCCTCAAGTAGCATGGGAATATCCAATGGGCTGTCACCGAACGCCCAAACGCGTATATCGTCGTCGCCGTCACCCTTGAGGCTGTCGACAATGACTGCTTTGATTTGAGGTGTTACGACAAGAGAACCTGAATCCAAAGTGCGACCTCCGCCAATGACTTGGACTGATCTGGGGATACGCTCTCGCTGGAGAACGCGCTCCCATATTCCAGACAGCCCACAAGTGACGACAACGACGGCGATATGGGGTGTCGCTTCCACCGCACGTAGGAACTGAACGAATTCGGGGTGCATTGTAACCCCCAACGACGCCTCATCACACAGAGACTCAAAGCCATCATTTTCAGCTACTTCGTGATAAAGCAGCGCGGCCTGACGAAAAGCAGTGTAGGAATAGCCCATCTTGCTGCCGAAGAGCTTTTTGAGAATGTCGGGATCTACCTCGGACCAAACCCTATGGGATTTGGCGGCAGCCTGCCAAAACAGGGCACCGGTATCCTGCGGCGCCAGGGTCCGGTCGGCATCAACGACCAGGATAGTGTCCAACTGAGGCCCGCGGCTTGCTGCCATCCATGCAGCGAAGCGGCCCACCTTCTCGAGGGCACCGTCTAGGTTGGTTCGCTCGTCGTGGTTCTTGAAGTCGAGTAGCAGTGCAGTAACCTCATCCACAAAATTCCTTGGTGGTCCCGAGACCAGAGAGAATATGATCCCATTTTCCCAACATAGAGATCGCAATTCGGCCTTTTCAATCGCCTTCCATTTTTCAAGATGTTCCACAGAGACAATAGGTCGTTTTCTCTTTGTGTCACCTTCACGACTGTCCCGAATCGCGGAGGCAGGGATATCCAGATAGATGATGTGAGTGTAGACCTCGAGGTCAGCCTTGGTGATCACTCGATTTCCCTCCTCTTCCCCTTCATCCCAGAACATGTAGTGTCCGGTAACTACCCCGGTGGCACGGACTTCCTGGCATTCGTGTTGGATCCTAGCGACGGCTAGCCCGCGCCAAGTTGTTTGCATGGCTTCTCCCAGTTTCTTGAAGGCTGGGAGGCCTCCTGGGACAAGGTCGCCGATGATCTCCGAACCTTCGTAAAAGGTGAATGGAAACTTTTGGGCGGGGGCCGATTTTAACTCGCCCAGGAGGTAACTCTTGCCCGATCCGGGGACGCCATAAATTCCGATGATGACGGGCCGCGAATAAGCTGGTCTCCAAACCGGTGGTGGCGAAGCAGTCGATGAAGATGCCATTTTTGGATGAAGGCGAATCAATTGAGTAAAGATAGATAAAATAGGCCGAAGATAGAGTTCGAAAGAACTTTGAGCTCTTGTCCTGGGGTTCCAAGAGGGATGGAGGATGGGACTGCAGGCCCATTTTATAGTTGAAGAGCGGCTCTGATCCTCTGTGGAAAGGACTCTCCGTGAGGCATGTTGTCGTCCACCTCGTTCTTCCAATTTTGTTGGACTTCCGTCTAGACTCCGTCAAATCTCTTGGGGACCTCAACTATGTTGGCCTGCGACATCTTGTCTCACGAAAATCCCATTTCAGCAATCAGAAGGAACTCGGATGCTGACAGGATTGCGTTGGTGGTCCATGCACTTGAAAGGAAAGAGCAACATTGCAACTCACAAGTGAGACCTGGGTCGTCTTGATTTTTCATCATCCCCTGAATGTCCCGTCCTGATCGATCCAAGAGGAATCCGTCAGCATTGGCAAGCTACGCCACCCAAAAAAAAAAATCTTAGGACAGGATGAATCGAGTCATCGAAGTCCTCCTGAAGCGATGGTACAACTTCCTAGGGCTTTCCCAGCAGTCTCGCCGGTGGTACCGCGACCGCATCCGCGAAGAGCTCCAAGAGCGGCGACAAGCCACGACCCGTCTGCGAAAATTGAGCGAGACCTCAGACGTATTCTTCTCCATAAGCCGCGCTCGTCATGACGGATTTCCCTGCCGCAGCCTGCCGCCATTCGCTGCTACCCGTCACGGTCTCGTTTACGTGTACATGCTTGCCAAGTTTTCCTCTCGGTGGGGCTTTTATCGGACTGCTGCCTGGTTGTGCGACGCACCTTCCCGCGAGGCGGTGTGCGAGGTGGTGAATCCTGGAAAGGATGAGAATCTATGGGAAGTTGCGCTTCGGCATGGTATCGACCCCGGTCGATTCGTGCGGGTGGGAGGGTGGTTGAGATGGCTCTGGCCACTCCTTCATTGAATGGGAGGATTTTTGGTAGTCGGCAAGGCCAAGTCCGTGGATCCACGACCATAGTTACCACAGATGTCAACTTCGAGTCGAAGAGTAGAACTTACTTTCTCTTCTTACGGTGCTCTTACCCATCCCTGTGCTTGGCAACCGAATCGATTCGCCTCGCTGCCAGCTGTTTGTTTCTCAAAAAAAAATGCTCCTGATATTTCCGGAAAGTATATTCGTCTGCTGCAGAGACCTGCATTCTGCACACGAAGGTCTACTAAACGCCACAGGTAAGACGGCTCCCCACGTCCGTTGTCGTCTGCTGTTCAGGGCAGAGAAACATAGAGCTCCTCGTCATCTCCCAGAAGCTAATGGAAGGAAGAAGGAACGGGAGAGATGGTCGTTGGGTAGATCCTGAGGTCTACTGCATGAGGCGGGAATAGGTCAAGACACGCCGGGATATCCGCTAGACCCGTCCAGTCTCAATACAAGATTGGAAAAAGCACATGGTTACTGACTGCCTCCGAGGCAGGGGAAACGATATTTCAGGTCGGTTTTACCTGAGGTAATAGCAGAATTTTTTTTCGCCCATACGTTTGATAACTTCTCCGTGAGGTGCCCCACCCTTGGTCTCCCCACCGAATTCCCTTCCCTCCTCCGCTGCCACCGGCCGACTCCCCGCCACAGCCTACATGCTGGGTCGTGTCTCTGTAAAGCCCCTTCCCCAGTATCTGCGGTAAACCTCCTTGAAGAAGGTTGCCCTCACACTCAAGAATCTCCTTTCGTCCATGGTGTCAACTTTACAGCTCTCAAACTCAAATATGTGGTGGTTCTTTGGCATCAGTGCTCCATGATCCATTCCTCTACCGCTACCATGCCCATCCTTTTTAATTGGCCATTAGATTGCTATTCGTAGAAGCGGTCAAGTCTACCCAGCCCAACCCTACGAGTGGCGGACATGGGTACTTGCGCACCGCCCATTAGACGTCGCTGATGGCAAGCCGGCAAACAACTCGGCGTATGCGAGCAGGGATGACTCAAAAGATCTTGAAGTTCCCATCTCGGCCCTCAGCTGGGGCTCTATGCCAGAGATTGGATAAGTCGATATGGCGGATACCCATTTTTCTCCGTACTTAGTCGCATCTCGTTACATTGCTACGAGAGCGTTTCCCCCTAGTTAGAATTTATTGAATTCTTGTGACATCCTTCATGTCGTTATGGAGCGACCTCCCATTCCTCCTGCGAGTGACAGCTGATTTGACATGCATTGATGTAGTCAGTCTCAGTCTCATTAATTATCATGACCTTCCATCTTTATAGCTTGACTGTCCTCGTGCGACATTCACATCGGCGAAATGCAGTATGTCGGTTGTATGGTCTAGTGGTTAGGACTCCGGATTTTGACTAGTCATCGACTAACATGGTTTCCGGCAGCCCCGGTTCGAACCCGGGTACGACCTCTTGTTATTTTCTTCTTACCTCTCTTTTAGGAGTGCTTTCTTTTTTTTCTCTTTCAAATACTAGCATTGTCAATGGGATTTTTTTTTTTTTTCTCCCTCTCTTTTTTGACCCACGGACAACGGGGCCATGGTAAATATAGTAGATAATAGGCACCCCACGACGCTCAAATAGAACGTCGAACGTAGGGTAGATGCACCGACAGCCCGTCTGTCATTCCACATCCCAGACGTACCCGGTAAGTCTTGAATCGCCTGATCCGTTCTGGAGATAAATGCGAAAGGGGGCGGGGGCTAGCTGGGGATATTATTTGGAAGAGCTGTTGGACGTTCGAATTTGAGGGGTAATGTTTTCTCGAGCCATTTTTGGCCAGTCAGATCAACGCGGATGGCATAAAGCGCAGGGGCTGACACAATGAACCTCTTTGACTTTCACTCCACCACAATTCCCTGTCCTCTTTCCCATAATGGCAACAACCTTGCGTTCCATCCTTTGCAAAGGCTGGTGGATTTGGGGTGCCACTACATCTGGGATCAAGTTCAATGAGGATGGCACCGGAGAGGTAACTAAATCCCCCCTTTGCCCCTGTTTCCTGTGAGATCCCTCCCGGCCATTCCTAAGTCAACCAGTTATACTTAAGTTGGAATATGATGTGGGTATTTATCCCGCGGTAATCGACTGGAAGCCCCTGTCAGAAAAAGATGCGGCATCCCTTAATCGGGTTATCGAAGTCGACAATATGGGCGAAATCCCACCAGTGGACATTACCGTAACACTGTCTAAACGTCGATTGCCCGGCCACGAAGAATGGACAAAGTTTCATGACACAACCCTCGCGCCCGAAGCCTTCCATCCTAAGAAGTATAGCATTAGACTGGAAAAGGGCACGTTTCCTGTTAAATACAATGGGTATGGGTATTGCCACTGGTACACCTTACGCCTCCACATGGACCCATCGCCATATCCTCCGTTTGATAAATGGACCCAGAAGCGGCCGGCAGATATCCATAAGTACTGGGAGTGGAAGGATTTCCACGGGGAGCAAATCGAAGGTGATAAATATTATGATCCTGAGAAGGGAATTTCGCGTCGAGGGGAAGGAGAACCGGGGAATGCGGAGAAAGCGCGTGAACTCAAGGCCAGATTGGCGGCCAAGGCGCGTCGTGGTGATGTCTAGAATGTCTCAAGGAAAGCTGCCACTTGTCCCGGGCATGATTTTCAAATATGCAATTAGAGACGTGAAGGGCGAGATCTTACCACTCCCTACCTCGAAGATTTATTTCAACGCTTTGTACATGTACTGGCCAAGCTTTGACACAATGTCCTCGAGCGCCCTCTGTGTAGTCCTGTAGTCCGCCAACGCTTCCATATATATATAGTCAGTTCCGCCATCTTCATGCGTACAAGGTGATCATTGCCGCCTAGTTGGAACACATTGTCGGTAAGGAAAACGGTGCGAAAGAGGGAACGGACACAAGATACCTGCAGTACCCATCATGGAGGGCAAACTCAAACTAGAGGAGACGCAATCAGCTTTCAATCTAATTTAGATATCCGCAAACCAGGTGAAGCCCAAATCGGTTTTCACATCGAACTCAACAGGGGTTGTCACAGTAGACAAAAGGTGGGTTGGCGACCGTCTCGTGGCGTACACACCTCGCTGCGGATGAGATGTCTTTCTCTCTCGTGAACACTATGACAAGTTAGTAACATACTTTGCCACATTCAGATCTCAATTTGACATGAGTTTCGACCTGACACCCGCGAGAGAATCAAAAATCTTAATCAAGTAGCCTTCGCGTTCATGATGGTTAAAGTGCCCTCACATTGGCATCATTCTTTACACACCAGGACCATCCAATCTCGCCGCACTCCAACTGGCGTGAGGGCATTGAGGATGCCTACAACGAGAAGTGGGGTTACGACCGGCGCGATCTATGTCTTGTCGACTATGAAGATCTCATACTGTTGAACATGATCGAGGCCAATGCATAAACTGTGGCTTGCAACCCGGATGGCTTGACATCGGCAACCGGAGAGTCACATGGGATGGTCCCACTCTTAGAATTCGAAGTTGCAACTTGAACTGTCCTACCAAGTAAATACCGCTGGCCAGGGGATTCGCGGTATCGCGTTTAGCGCGGATAATCTCCAATTCTTGGATGTTCGTGGGACCCAGTGCAAGTGTGGGACCCGGCCAAAATGACTCCGCAGCAGAGACCACAGAATGCGACCCCATCATCAAAGGTATCGAAAACGAAGAGGTGGAAGTCGCAAGTATGAGTCTGCAAGATTCTGGTTAATTCTTCCTCTCTGTCTCTCTCCAGGAGACTGTTTCTGGCGAACTGCAAAAAGTGCTCTATCGCCATGCCTGTTACTTCGATTGTCTGTGGGTCGCAGAAGAATTTCATTGCGATCAACGACATCGGTTGCCGGATTATCGTCGTCTGCTCTTTGCTTTGTGACCAAGACAGTGGCTGGAGGGTTGCAAGGAAGCTGATGGGCCGACGAGCAGACACCCTCGTCTATCAGCTACCGTTAGATCCATAGAACGAGTTTATGCTCGTCTCGGCAGAGAAATTCAATCCTGTTTGGCATATGAACACACAAAATAGATTACGAGTACACGGACCTGGAAACATCCGCCGTCATCTTCTTGGCTCAAGAACACCTTCACTTTTGCGCACGGCAGGTTACTAGTCGTAGAGCTCTCCCAGTTATACGGTCAGAAGTCTACAAGAGAGGCAATTGTCTTCAACTTAATTTCAGTTGACTCTAAAGACCATTACCTTGCCCCAGCTACTGGGCTTAATGCCATTGGGAACATGATCAGACATGATAGTGGCGGCTGTGGCACGAAGCTGCTATTTGTTGATGTGAGTTGGGGGGTTTGCTCGGTCGACGCTAGCCGGGATAATTTAAGTCACTACGTGCGCCGCTTCCTTATCTGGTGGGGCTGGAAGAACCGGAAACGAAGGTTGCAAATGGCCGTTACTCGAAATGGCGATATATTGTTCATCCGGACAAACGTGATTGCCATTATCAGTCGGGGATTGGCGGTTGAGGAGTGAGTCGATCGGGAACAGATCGGATCTATAAGGCTCGATGCATCATAATACTATGGCCATTTAGCGTGTGCCAGTAAGGTTATTCAGATACGGACTCATGCCCCAGGTTTCTCCATATTCCCAAAGAGCAATGACAACGGTGACCTAATCCGAACGCTGATGGCCGGATTCTGGGAGTGCGAGAACCGAATCAACCCAACCTTGTCCAAGTGACATGTACATATCCAGTGCAAACAAAGGGAATGCTAGAAAGAGGTTAAGACTCGTCTTCGCCATGAAGCCCAAGTGATTGGGGTCATGTTGGCTCCCCTAATTTATGAGGCTCGCCCGCTGGGAGCGTGTACGGACGGGAAAATGAGGGGTGACGGCTGTGACGTGGCAGAGTTTATTACGTTGTGCAACATTCAGAGCCTGATCTCAGATAAGCCACATCGGTCACGCTTTGCCATTTCTCCATTGGACGCAGTACGAAGACCACCCCCTTTCTCGCTGCAGGCGTCTGCCAGAGAGCTGTGGGAGGCAAAGCAACAAAGCAACATTGGGTAGTTCCAGTCTGGGATGAAAACGGCACTTCTACTGAAGTGCTGAAGTGTTGGTCCAATGATAGAGCGAATGGCTTATTTCTGCTCACCTTGGGGTTTGGACGCATCATGTAGCTAGCCCGGACGAAGGTAATCATTCTAGCGAACACTACCTCGCCCATGGTAGCCATGTGCCGTTTAAGGATAAAAGAGAAAAAAAAAAAGGGGGGGGAAACAACTATAATATTGCGATGCACTCCTTCTGACAACAGTCAGGCTGAGCGTCAGTACACTAGGGAGCGTGCCGGAAGACCCATTCCCCTTGAAATAGATAGCGTATCTCCACTTTATATTATGCGCATCTCTGTAAACATCTCTGTCTAGTGGTTGGTCGTTTCTTGCATTTCAAGTCCTGCAGGCAATCCAGTCCGGACGTGGCCATGCCAATGTGGTCTCGTCGTCCTCACTCGGTTCTTCCGCGGGTCCGCCAGTGGGCGCCGAATAAACTCTTAGTGTTTTCACGGCTTTCGTCTCATTCTCTGCGTATTGATGGTGTCCGGATCTCCTCCAAGCTGGCGATGACAAACGTTAGCCTAGTCTAATTCCCCCAAGGGCGTAAAATTTGACCCTATAGGCCTCCTTTCTATTATTGCCCTTCTGATGGTCGATATCAAAGTAACAGACGATCTTCCCCAAGCTTGGTTGACGTCCTACTTGATATGATCACTTACAAGTATGGGACAGAAGTCATTAACGTGGGAGTTCTAAAACTCAGTGTAGCTAGCCTTAGAGTGATGCGGCGCGGCACGCCCAACCCAGAGCACTCGGTTAGAAACAGTTGATGTTGTCTGCTTCTGGGACTAGTCGTCGGCCCGATGTTTACCACTTCTGCCGTCTTTGACTACTCTCAGGCCCCTTTCCCCCGTCCCTGATGATGTCAGATCATGATAATCGTGGGATCCTTACCCAATACACCTCGGTACTTCTTTTTGGAGCCATGCCACCGCTGAAATTAGGTAATATCATTATCATTGGACGCCAAGATGAGGGCCTAGAATCGGAAGATCGGCGACGGCGGAATTGTTCCCCGCTGTAGTGTAGCGTAGTTTTACAGCTGATCACTGGTTGGCTTAATTTTGTGTGTTTTCCCTCATGTTCGATGCTACTTCGTATTGGCAAGATGAAGCGTGTTACAGCCTGGTCAGGTCACAGGACTTGGCGCCGGGACGAACCAGGCCACTCACCACGGGCGCGTGGTAATTAAGTTAATATGCGTAGGGAAATAAACTACAACTACGAAGTACACTCCATTAAACCCAGGTCGCTCGCTTCTCTCCGAGCGCAGCGAACGGGGCTTCCAGGATTAACAATCACATCATCCGTTTGACGTGAGCCGTACGGAGTAATACTCCTTGACCCCCCGCATTGCACTATCGAAAATTTGGGAGAGAGATTTCATGCCTTCATCTCCCGTCGTGCTCTGTGTGATACGAGATAGACCAACCACAGGCCCTCTAACCGAGCGCTCAGTTGCAATGCACCCTCGTATTCGAAGGACGAAGTACACCCCGGCACCTCTCATGCAGGCCCGGTCCAACGTCTTGGCAGGCACACCTCGACAAGCCAGGTCAGGAACCAAAGAATCATGGTTGCCCCGCATCGTCGGCAAACTCCTTGCGTACTTGTAAATGCAGGGAATCAAAAAACGGGGGAGGGGAAAGTTTGTTTTTTGGAGAATGAAAAGGAAGGAAGGGAAGAGGACCAGGGGGACCGAGAAAAAAATTAATAAATGAAGAAAGGAAAAAAAGTAAAAAAACACGAGAAAATGATCATCCGAACTAATGATGAAGATGGGGCTGTTGAATCAGAAAAAATCGTAGCAGAAAGTTGCCCTGACTCCTCCGACTCGTCCTAAGGTTCTTGGCAGCCAAGGGGCTGTCTGAGAGGCTAGACCCAGACACAACAACAGGATGAAATGACACCTGCCAACCAGCCAACCAGCCAACCTGCATTATCATGCGATGAGGAGTCGACAAAAGGTTCGCGTCTGCCGTCCGCAACCACACGTCCCAGACTTTCCCCATATAACAATACTACTTTATAGGAGGCCTTGATAGGGGGTTATCTGATGTGAGGTACGGGTACACACGAGCCAATCTTCTCGCCTCTCGGCCGAACCTGGGAATCCATGGACGTTGGGATTATTTTAGAATGCGCTGTCGGATAAGCAAAACCAGGTACCCCTGAAAAAACCCTCCGATGGGCCATGGTTGTCTTGGCGTTGTCTTGGCTCTCGCTCACATCAGTCAAGAATCCCCTGCCGTCTTTTTGGGATCCGCACGCATCACATATTACCCCTGTTGACAATCATGAACTTTGTGAATGGGGACCAAGCATTAGTGTGCAGAACCAATGAGAAACTATACGGCAATCTCTTCATGGGGCCCGACTAACAATGTCTTTGTTCGAAAAGTTTCGTGCCTCTTCAATATCTCCGTGCTAATACATTACTAGGTGCTTGGCGCGAGATTTCTGTTGGTTGCATGCGCCCCACGTCCATGTTTCGGGGGTGTGGTGCCATTGAGAACCTCGTGTTCTGATCGTCGAGAACGAAAGCGACCATGGGGCCCAAACCAAGGAAATGTGAAATGGGAGAAAACAGAAGAAAAAAAAAAACACTCGAGTCCCCTTCTCGGCGCTAAGCGAGGTGCATTACCCGGGGACCCAACTCTTGGGACACACACCCGAAGAATATAGGTAACACCCGTCGCCCGGTTCATTTGGCTACCCGCAAGCATCACTCACCGGGTTCGAGTTTCGACTCTCCGTCCACTCACTTTGTCGTGCTCACTTGACATGATCTAGCTGGATACTTACACTCTCTTCATCGACTCTTGAGTCCTATACCCCAACCGACCAAACTACATTCTTTCTGGGGCTTAAGACGACCCAAGCGACACTCGTTTAGCTTTGATACAAACGTTCATTACTCGATTCAAAAACTGCCATCTCGACCGCTGCAATGATATCTCTTCGTGGTCTTAGTCTGGCCTTGGCTCTAGCCGGGGCCGCCATCGCCGACATCTCGGATGTTCCAAGGCCAAGGATTGGAAACGCTCCCTATGGCGTCGACATCACAGCCTGTTCGGTCCCTGGAACTCTGGCCCTCACCTTCGATGACGGCCCTGCCGAATACACCAACGAGCTCCTCAACATTCTCGCCGAAAATGGTGTACCGGCCACCTTCTTCGTTACGGGTCTCAACGGTGATGGGGGACCTATTGACGATCCGTCGACTGGCCGCCCAGCTCTCTTGAAACGTATGCTTGCCGACGGACATCAGATCGGAAGCCACTCGTGGAGCCACGAGGACGCGGATCTTATCAGCCCCGAGGAGAAGCGTCAGCAAGTTATTCTTAATGAGGTTGCTTTCACCAAGCTGTTCGGATTCTTCCCCACCTATTACCGCCCTCCGTATACCCACTGTAATGGAGAATGCTTCGCAGTGCTTGAGCAATTCGGCTACCACATTGTATGTTGTCTCCCCGGTCTATGGATGACTGCAGGCCTTCTCGTGGCTACGTTAGCGAGGAGAGTCTTCTAACTGAAACTGGTAATTAGACCAACTACAATCTCGATACCAAGGACTGGGAGGTCAGCGTGTCGCAAGCCAAGAACAACTTCGCAGGCTTGCTCGGCGGATTCAGCCCCCAGTCGTCCGGCGTCATCGCCCTCGCTCACGACATCCACGCGAACACCGTTCGCGAACTCACCCAGTTCATGATCGACAAGGCCCGCGCTGCTGGCTACAACTTGGTCACTGTTGGTGAATGCCTCGGCGATCCCGAAGTCAACTGGTATCGCGATTCCAAGACTGGCGGGCCCGTGGATGAGTCTAGAATCAGAAATGCCGGCGCCAAGCCGACTCCCTCATCATCGAGCTCCGCTCCTGCTTCGACCACCACGTCTTCTGCTCAAGCCTCGTCCACTTCTGCTGAAGCCACGACCTCTCTCGAGGAAAGCGACTCTCCCACTTCGTCTTTTGCCGCCCTCCCCACTGAGACTGCCGACGGAGAGCTCCCAGGACCGCCCGAGAATAAGGGAGTTGAGACCGTTGGCGAGCAGTCGGCGGCATCGCGCGGTGTATATCCTTCTCTGGCTTTCCTCCTCGGCGCGGCCCTGTGGTGGATGTAAGGTCTTCGACTATTCCCTTCTCACTGAACCTTTTATCTTACTCCGTAATTACCTATTAATCTCCCATGCAGTGGATGCATTTCCATTGCTGGCTCTTGTGTAATACTAAGCGGGTTTGCATATGGATAGAAACGGCGTTCTTACTGTTAGTGAATTCATGTATATATAAAGTGACTTGATGGCTGGCGAAGCATGTGCCGACGGCCAATGACACGGTCTTGTGGTAGAAAAGGACGGGGAAATGGGATCCCCTTGATTAATGAGAAGGTCACGAGGTTTTCTTCTTTTCCTTCTTTCGTTTCTTTACGAAGTAGTATGTTATTTCTCGATCAGATCCCAGGCCACATTCGCCTGTGTGGGTAGAACAGCCTAGTTCTCAATCATCGATGATGGCGAAGGAAAGCGCATCATCGAGTGCCCAGATGATCAATCATACTTGCCAAGATAGGACGATATTACACCCCTGTTGGGTCCCTTAAAGGGACGAGCCGGGTTCAAGTAATGCAAATGTACCCAAGGAGCCACGGAAGGAGCTTATGAGCTGGTTTTAGACGACCAGGTAATGATCCGACAATACTCGATCTGCAAACGCTTCTGCATTGAACTTTTGCTGTGACTGGAGGACGCTTTCGGCTCACGGCACTAGAGTATTTGGTAAGCCAGACCTTACATCCATAGCTGCGTGTTATGAATACCATCGTCTCTCCCACGGACGTGGCTCTTTTCTCGTTTCCTCAGACTTCTTCAACAATATACACATACCGGCTCGTACTCGGTCCCATTCCCCGGTGTCCCTGTTTTTATTGCCCCCGGCGATCTGTGGATTACGGCCAAGCATCCCCGGCGTGGGTTTGCGGAATGCCTCCTGTACGGCCTGGCTCGCTTTTCCTGCCATAACACGAGACGCGGTAGCTACTATGAAGTACGAAGTACAGGCCCCAAAAAGTGTGTAGCCTTGGCGGGGGTTGATAAGGACCAAACCCAGCCCTCCTCTGTAGCTGGAGCGATGGTAGCTGCATACCCTTCCCAACTGCTCCATAGTCTGGAAGGAATACAGATATGATGGAGCTCAAGGTGACGAGTGGAGGTATTATTGACAGCCAGGAGATCTAACCCGACAAGGGGATCGGGGTTGTGGTCTAACCCGTGGGTCGCGAGTGGGTGAAGGTCTTCTGGAAATACGAGAGGTTTTTTGATCAGCTGGATACTAGGAGGCACGCCCATGGCCCAATCATTCACTAGACCTATCACCCACCTGCGTGTGCCAAAATTAAGATTGGAGCACGGAGGATACCTAACATTAAAAACACAAAGGTGTTCCTCTCTGACAAATCCGCCTGAAGAGGAACGGGAGCCCTCCTCGAATGTTCGGCTCAGGGACGAAAACGGCGCATTTCTGAACCGGTTCTCTTTTCTTAACAGAGCAGACATTCATGTGCGGTAAAGCTTTTGTACGAAGCTTAAGAAATACCTCCCTGTTGCCGCCAGGTCCCCTAAAGAGCATCCGCTTCTGGAGACGAATGTTCAACGTTCGATAATCTTATTTACACCAGCGACAAGCCGGCGTGAACTCATCCTCGTCCTAAATCGAAGGGAGAAATCCAAATCTGCATGACCAGAAATCGGTGAGCACCTCCTTCTCCCACGTTCACCTTCAAAGTATTAACAGAGACGGGAGCGAACGCGTATGGGAGGGACCTCATGAATATCTAAACCACCGACTCCTCCCACTCTAGGCATCTGTATTACTGAGCATGTTCCCTTGATATCATGAGAAAGCTTTAGTTATCTCAGACCGCAATCTTTTTCCCATCAATTGACATACGGGTCCATGCTTTTCCCGCAGCAAGACCAGAATAAATCACCTGCCCGCTGCCGCCTTCAGATGGCGCATCTCCAACATCTTTTCCGACGGGACTAATTCGATCTACGGAATAACTAAACAAGAGATGAGTGAGCGTCCCACGAATCCATGTACGTGCGGGTACATGTGATGGAGAGGGAGTAAGGAAATACCCCAGAAGCTAGAGAGATTCTCCTCAAAAGCTTTACAACCAGGTCGGTATACGCACCGCGGGTTGAAGGCCAGCTAATCGTTGCCAAATACCATAGAGACTGTCGAAGGACGAAGGAACGTGTCGTCACAACGCGGTTTTTAGGTTGCCATGGTTTAGAGTCTGCACGATTATCAGTCTGTGTCTTCGGCAAGGGACCGCAAATATATGGAAAGCCCGCAACCCTAATGATGCCGTCCTCGTGATAACGCTCCGCATATTCTTGGGATAGTTACATCATGCCTGCCTTGCTAATCTCATACTTTTAATAAGGGAATCACCGCCCTTGTAGTATAAATTATCCATTTCAATCCCCACTGTCGCAGAGCTGAGCTTTGTAGCGGAAGATGAAACCGACCGCGGACGCATTATTCTATCGACCATCTCGGCCACCCCCCTTTTCAAAGGGTGAATTCATCGCTCATTTCAGGCTACTTCATTCAGATCCATGGGGAGGGAGAACAGACACTCCCGGGAAGCAGTCTCTGCGGAACGAATCTGGTCACAACGCGCGATTCCCTTCGACTTAAGAGATAAACCTTAGCATGTCGAGAATAAAGGTGCCGGGAGAGTTCCTTGCCGAAGCCTCCCGATGAGCCTCTCGCGCAATATACCTTTGGTTAAGTTCCGTTTTTGTTAGTTGATTCTGGTCGGGTTGTCAGGGATGATCTACAGCCCTGTCCTCAAGATCCGGTCCATCTTTCTCGTAAAGGGTGGGGGAGGCGGCCACAGGTGACTTAGCGTCGTGCCAAGTGAGAGAGTCTGTTGCTTGAGTAACTAGTAGGTGAGATTAGGGTCCAATAAAGGGATCCCAGATGGCGCTGAAGAAATTGGGATTAAATATTGATGTTTTACCCTTCGTGGGAGCCCGGAGCTGCCTCGCGTTAATGAGTGGGTCATTCTCCGATTCGCCCCGCGAGGGACTCCGCCCAAGCCGGCGCAAGACTTTGACAGACATGGGAAGTTCTTCTTGTGAGGAGGTCCACTCTTTGTCTCTGCAATTCACCAAAAAAAAAAAAAAAAAAAGCCTCTCACTATTTCTCGTTTATCATCCCGCTACTAGCTAATTCGTTTTCTGGCTTTGAGGTTCTCATTCGAAACGACACGAGAATGAAGATCCACCGGCGCCACTGACAGCATCGGAAGAGCAGTGTTAGACCGGTGTCTCGCCCGTCTAGACATTACATCCGTGGTTTGATTCTCTTGGCCCCCATCGAGAAACGAAGTCTCGGCTAGTAACAAACTCCGAAGTGTCATCGTAACACAATTCAAGACCTGACCAGAACAATGTTTGCGGGACCACCCTCATGAACCTGCTGTGGTTTGGTAGGTCTAGGATCGCGGAACACGTGGGCAGGGGTCTCGAAGTATCAGCAACTAAACTCTCAAATCACGCGAAGAACAACGAGCACTTACGACGGGGCCATGTGGGCCAATGTTGACTTCCAAGGAAGCGTTTACAAAACTATTAGAGGGTTACTGCTGTAGGTCGAGGTCCAGACAGATCCATCTGAGTAGCCGATCACGCGAATTCCACAGCTATCCAGGACAGGAGAACACTCGAGTCCTGGATAGATGAATCGTGCATCCTCTGGGATAACTAGGAGGAGGTAACTAGGAGGAGGAGGCCCTGATGAATACACCCTCCTTTCAGGGATATTATCCGGAGTCATGGGAGGTAAATAGAACGATCATCGCACTCGGACACCGAACATCCATCCACAGGAGTGGAAGCCGGCAGAGAGCATCCGAAAGACCGGCTGGCAACAAAGGGTACTGCTTCATTACACCTATCTTCCTTCTTTGGAGTATTGCGGGATGCTAGTAAGTTGAACTACGAATACTCACGCTAATAATGTCCCTATGATATCAATCACAGATCATTCGCGGGTGATATGGTACATCACCCTGGGCGAATGTTCACTGCTGGACACTTTCACGCTATCTGTGGGAATTCGACAGCCTCTGAGTTTTTTGAGCAATGGAAATCCAAAATAGAAATAAATTATAAAGAATTTTGTCTCTGTGGAATTCCCCCAGTTAGGCGATGTTGCTGAGCGAGCGATGTCTCCAAGTATGATATAGACTCTTAGATCCTGTAACATCTTGTCAGCTCCGTACCATAGTAATTGGATATCACGGTGGCAGCCTCTGGTGTATAGCTTAAGTTATACCAGCTACAGCAGTTGAGCGTCTCCTCGGTTAGACTTGATTGATACCGAAGCTTTCTCTTATCACGAATTCATGCTTCGAGCGTCACGGCTGCCGACACTTGGCCAAGAGTGCCTTGTGCTCATCCTCTTGCTTTTCTGTGGCTTGTCGTGAATGTGGAGCCCAGATTTCACATGGTGCAAGCCACATGTGGCGCGAAAGCTTGGTCACTCTCAACTTCTCCTTTCCACCACGATTGAAGGCCCCAAGCAAGTAATTTCCGAACACAAAACCAAGCCAAATACCTTTGTCGACCATTCAAATCCGCTCTTCAAATCTACATCGCTATAGACAGTCCCTTCCCCTTAACCGAAACCCCGTCGCTCCTTTCCTCAAGAAACATAAGGCCGAGCGCTCCGCCCGACCTGTTCTGAAGTCTTTTCAATGGATTCGTCTGCTAAAATCTTATCTCAAGACCATTCCCCGCCGATTGGAGAAAGCATCTCAAAGTTTGAGCGTCTAGCTTCTCAATAGGATCTCTCACCTTAAAAATGAGTTTTTTTAATCTCCTCGTGAGGGCGGAGAGCGCCGAAGGTGCAGCCGAACGCGGCTTCCTTGAGTACCATGAGCCTACTGGTGTGCCATTCCCTTTTCCACTCTCTGGTCGATCTTCTATATCTCAGATATAGAAGGAAATATTGCTCTTTATAATATTCAATGGAGAACGAGTTTGCTGACCATCGGTAGTCGTTCCGTTACTCACTCTCGTCTCTTTCCTGTTCTTCTTGACTCTGTCGGATTGGCTCGCTGGAGTCATCGTCAGGGCTGGGCTGATCGGACAGATTGTTGTGGGCCTCATCTATGGTGCCCCTATTGGGAACATCTTGCCGATCGAGTGGCAGGAAACGTTCGTTGCTCTTGGCTATCTAGGACTCATCCTCATCGTATTTGAAGGTATCACAGCATTGGTTGCACTTCGTTGGAGAAGTCGTGCTGACACATGCCTAGGTGGTCTCACCGTACGCCTTGATTTGCTGAAGAAAAACTTCGTCCTCAGTGTATGTGCCGCTTGCATCGGTATACTAACGCCTATCGCGTTTTGCTATCTTCTGCTCTATCTCGGCTTCGGTTACGGGCCCATTGAGACATTCATCATTGGGGCTGCGCTCTCGGCAACCTCTCTCGGCACGACGTTTGTCGTAATGAGCCCGGCAAACACCGGCCTGGACTTTATCCAGACTACTGTAGGCAATGTGCTTCTAAGTGCCGCCTTACTGGACGATATTTCTGCCCTCGTCATGGTTAGCGTAGTCTACAAACTCGGTGCTCTCTCCGGCTCCCAATCTCCAAACGTCGGCTGGATCATTGGCCGCCCCATCGTGGCGAGCTTCGCCATGGCCGTCTGCACGCCGCTGTTCTGCAAGTACTTGTTCAGCCCCATCTTCAGGCGGTACTTGGAGCCAAGGCTCGTCAAGTATAAGCATGTACCTAACATCGTCCTCATGACACTTGTACTTTGCGCATTTATCGCCATTTCGAGCTACGCCGGCGCGTCTGTGCTTTATGGATCGTTCCTAGCTGGGGCGTTTCTTAGCGCCCTGCCAAGCACACATCCTGCCGGCCCTTACATTGTCGAAAGCAAAGAGGAAGGTGAGGAGAAGGACGGAAAGATGCCAACATTTGCGCACTCATTTGAAGAGTACATTTCCGGTGCGCAAACATATATTTTTCAGCCTCTCTTTTTTGCTAGTATCGGATTCGCTGTCCCGTTCTCGGCCCTATGGACTGGCAAGGCTATCTGGAGGGGGATTGTTACAACTCTACTGATGGTGGTTGGAAAGGTGAGTCGTTCCCTGTCGGACTATGCGCTACGAATAACGAATACCCAGGCTGACGAAGTTGCTAGGCTGCCGTTGGGGTTGTCATCCCGATCACGGATGCTTTGACTCGTAAAAAGGGAGAGGCAACAAAAAGTGGCATTTTGAAGCGGACCTGGAGACCCGCAACATTCCTAGGCATGGCTATGGTGGCCCGTGGAGAAATTGGTCTACTCATTATCCAAGTTGGACTCAACGAGACATCGTACCTCTCACAAAACGCTTTCATCACGGGAGCTTGGGCTATAATTTTGAACACCATAATCGGGCCCGTCTGCGTTGGATTGCTCCTGCGGAAGCATAAGATGGTTGTGTATGAGGACGAGAAGTGGGGTGTTCAAGAGAAGGAGATGCCTGGCCTGGGTGCGGAAGTTGACGGTAGGAAGGGGCCGTTGGGGGCTTGGGCAGATAGAAGTATGCCGGGAAAGAGAATTGGAGATGAGAACAAGGCTGGGGTTGGGGTGGCCCAAATTCCTGTTTCTGAGGTGGGATCTGCGATGGAGCACTGAAGCAAGGGAAAGGAGGCCGGGGGTGGAAGGTCTCAGTTTCATTTCTAGAAGCGTGCATGCTCGCGGCTGTTGAGATGCGTCAGTGTAGCCCTGAGCGAAACATCACACATAAGGGAGAAACAGTAGCTTGGTGGCCAGTGATCAATACCAGAACCCGTATAAAGCACTGCGAATATTCTGCAACAACTGACAGACGCCGAATCCGTCGATTAATGGAAAACCATGTAGGGAACACACAAGAGTGGTTCTCAACGGAATGGGAAACTGAAACGGGTTTCAAGGTGGTCTTGTTAGACACAACCTCACTGTTAACGGTCAGTACAATGAGGGTGCCAAATCTGACGGAACTGAGCTAACTCTAAAAATCGAGATTGAAGAAACGTAAAAGGCCGAACACTAGTGGCTAGTAATCTTATTAGTAACATATAAAGATATTGAGATCTAACATTAGGATCACTACATATGCTTAGGCAATGCCAACCCGGCTCGTTCAAAACAATTTTTTCCCGACAATCGACACTATCAGGACGCACGAACATCGATACGAAAGATCGCCTATCCTGACAAACTAGCCTTGATGATGCTGGCACCGTGTTCGGCAACACCATAGACACTCGCCTGGGGATTAGCACGCGGAATCAGAGGAATGATACTCGCATCGCAAATCCGTAAGTTTTTAGTTCCATAGACACGGAGCTGCGGATCGACCACGCCGCCGAGCTCAGGGGCCATCATGGAGCAAGTACCCACGAAGTGATGAGCGTCCATGGCCGTGCTCCGCGCATACTCTCTAGCCCTAGCGAGATCTGAGAAGCCTCCGGGCGATGGCGCCTCGGGGTTACGCTTGCCGCCGGGCTTGAGGTGGTCAGAGAGTGGGCTCGAGGCCACAAGTACGGTCTCGAGGTGGCGCAGGTGCCGTGCGAAGATTTCCAGGTCCAGCGGATGAGAGAAGTAGCGTGGGTCAAGATCGACATCTTTAACAGCGGCGGATGCCGATTTAATATGCGTCGAACCGCGAGAGAGAGGGTGCGTAGTTAGCAAGGCGATCGAGAAGTAGCCTTCCTTGCCTGGAGGTGGGGGAACCATAGCGCCAGCGGCATCGAAGCCCACGTAACCTGGAAGTGTAATGTAGCAGCCAGAAGCCTCCTCTGGTGAAGCCAAGATGGAGCGTACAAAGTTCTTGTTGGCTTCGGCGGCCAGGAGCGCCGGCTTGTCCTCATCGACTTTGAAGTTGAGGAGGGTGTCCAGCAGGCGGTCAAGTTCACGTTTTCCTTCGTCAGTCTCGATGCCTGGGAATGGGAGCTGGGCAGTATTCGAGGTCCCGCTGGTAGCCAACGGTCCAGTTAACCTTGCATAGGCTTCCTGGGCAGCGGCGACGGCCTCGGGCTCCTGTCGGGCGACAGGGTCCAAGGTCTTTAGGCCGTCTTTGGCCTCAAAGGACAGGATGCACATGACATGATCCTGAAGATTCTCTCCGACGTTAGGATTGTTGATTACGACGTCAACGCCCAATTTCTCTAAGAGACCGGCATCGCCAATACCGGAAAGCTCAAGCAATTTTGGGGAATTGATGGCACCAGCCGCAAGCACAACTTCCTTACGGGCGCGAACAGTCTTGGTCTCCCCACACTTGGTGTACTGGACTCCCTCCGCCACGACCTCGGCAGGGTTGGAGTTGTCAAAAAGAATCTTTTCAACGGTAGCTTCCGTCACAACTGTCAAGTTGCTCCTGGCGAGGGCTGGCCCAAGGTAGACACTTCCAGCATGGCTTCTCGTTTTCGTCTCAGGATCAACTGTTTCCGGGTTCACAATTAACCCATTCGCATCGCCGGTGAGGAGATCGCCGGTCACGGGGATATTAAGACCGGCTAGAGTGTCCTTCCAGATTCGTGGCCACTCGTTATCGGAGTTATCGGGGAACGAAAGCTGAAGTGGGCCATTGTTAGGGCGGCCGGCCAAGCTATAAACTTTGCCGAGGGACTGCGAAAAGATGGGCCATTCCCAGCCAGGATTGCCCAACTGGGTCCATGCATGAACATTAGACATGGGTGTAGGCGTGAAGATGAGGCCGTTCATGGCGCTAGATCCGCCGAGAAGTTTGCCCTGGGGGATCGGGCGCTCGCGACCCTCAAGGTGTTTCTAGACTCGTTCAATACTGTTAACGGGGTGCAAATACGATTTTCGGGAGTTGATGGCCCGAATGAATCTGGCAAAGCAGGTTGGAAATCTGAGACGTACCTGCGGGGTGGTGCGGAAGGTCCAGTCTGCGGGGCCGTTGAGCAAGGTATGCCATAGGGCCGGGATATTCACTCGAGGATCGGCTAGCTGATCGGCGCCGGCCTCAATGACGAGAACCTCAAGCCCCGGGTCCTCCGAGAGACGAGCGGCAAGGATGCATCCGGCGGTCCCACCTCCGACAATGATAACGTCATAGATAGTGGATTCCATCCTTTCTGGACGCCCTATCCTGAAATTTAAGTAATATAATATAAATAGAGAATAAACGGGGGACTCTTCCGGAATAACGTGGTGTCGGCTAGACCATGTCCTTTTCGTCTATTGCTACCCATTATGACGAGAGGAGGTTGATCTGGCCTGACCGGGCCCTATTATACTTTCTCGAGATTGGGGGCCGTTTACAATTAGTCCTACTCAACAAGGAAACAGTTAGACAATGACGAGATGTAACCCGTCAGCCGAGTTGAGTCGCTACGTCTCAGGGCGGGGGCTGACCACTTGCATTGCTTTAATCGGGCCTACAAGGTCTAGTCAGAGCAATTGAAGACTCCAGATACCCCATATGCCCCAGTTTTGACTGCTCAGTGCTTACTAGAAGCCCTGGCAGGGCGGCCGCCATTGGGGAAGCTGACGTCCGTTGGCTTCGTGGTACTACCGGAGCTGGGGAGGCAACGAGGGTGATGACGTCGATCTGGTTAACGGTATCCGCCCCCCATGTAACCTTAGGGCTTCGGAAAACTCGGTCGACCATGAAGTCGACGTAAACGGCGCTAGTTGATTAATCGAATCCCTTGGCGAAACATCAATTAAATCTTTTTTTTAGAAGTTATGGTGGTATACGAAGTACTGCCATCTTCAGTGCCCCATAGAATCCTCTCTGCCGGTGTGACCTTACTATTAATTAACTACATGTGTGCATCTTCCGGTCTTCCAGATCAACGAGAAGATTCCAGCCATGCAAGTCCACACACATCTGGGCCTAGTGTAGAATTTCCCGGCAGAGAAATATAAGATGAGATCGTGGTGGTTTGGGAGCGTTTAGTTCCTTCGATACCAGTGAATCTTAGCGTTGAGGAGCTCGAGCCGGGTCTCTCATTCCACCCTTGACCCTTTCTCTTTGCACAACGGTAGCATCTAAAATAACGCGAAACGATGAATATTACGGCTGCTGGCCGGTCTATTGATCGACTGTTGGTAAAATTTAAGGATTACCGGCCCGTCATGACATATTTATCTACGCTCCCGATATCCTTAGTTTCCGCGTTTGATGCCCTCCTTCGCGTGTCCCAGTGGGAGGAGTGTTTGATTCTATCGTGTAGGCCGGCCGAGGATATTGTCCAGCCCAGCCCTCGTCACAAAAAAAATGCGTGGACAATGAATAAAATCCAAGCTGCGGAAAATTCACCTGGAAATTCGTGTGGGACGCACCTTCCCAGGTTTGAGTGGGACAGTTTGCGTGTGTATTTGTTATATATGAAAATCCAGCTCGGCATTCTCGACGACTCATGGAAGCTCAAGTGGTCGAGCGGTGACGCACTGCTCATAAGCTACTTCCGCAAGGCGCCGGCGTAGAACCCGGTCTGGTCAAACCATGAGGCGCGGAGGGAATTGGTACTTGGGGAGGGAGAAGTGGGAATTCTTTTTTTCTTTTTTTGCGAAATGATTCTGGAGATTCCTTCTCTTCTTTTCCTCAAGAAAATATCTCCCTGGGCCGCTCTGTTGAAGTTGTGATATTTTGATATTTCGAGGCTGGAGATGCTTTGAGTGGAGTTGAGGTGAAGCGTGAAACTTGGAGAGGTTGTTGGTTCGAAACGAGTGGCTTGTTCTTTTTTTTCTTCTTTTTTTTATACATTATTCTAAAGTTGCAAAGCAACCCATCCACAGGCCGTCGATGCCAAGTATTGGAAGATCTTATTAAATCCATGACGTTTTAAGTTGAAACCAATTGAAATTAAATATTTGGTAGAAAGTTCGAGATAATACTGTCGCTATATTTGGCTATAACTCCCTGAAGTCCCCCAGACATTATCAGATCATTGGACATACTTCTGCGCCACCCCCTCTAACCCGGCGCTTCTGGAGATGTGTGTGGCGACGTGCAAGCAAAGCAATGCGGCCTCCACGCAGACCCAGAAGGATCCTGCATAATGGAAGGAAGGCATCGACTTTATTCTGCTGCCTAATACCTCGTCTTAGGATCCTGCACGTCCAACTTCCGCGTACACCTAGGCTTGAATGTGTTAATAAATCCACCGTGTTTTTCTCCCATTCAAAATTCCAAAACCCTTCCAGGCTCTCCCTCGTCGCTCCCTGATCAGCCAAGATTCAACACCTGATCTCTTAGCATGAGCGAACCACGGAATAACGACAACGTCAATGAGACGTCCCCTCTCTTGCACAATCCAGACCGAGAAGAGGCTCAGATTGGCCCAGCACCCGTGAAGGATGCATGGCAGAGGGTGTTCATTCTTGCCACCATCACTTCGGTGGCGTCCGGCGTCCTAACCATTGTCTTTCTCATCGCAAGTAGCATTGTCCTGACGGGTCAGCCCGACGATTACCACCCGCCATTTGACCTCTATTACTATTTCGCCCCTATCGCGGGATTTGTGAGCTACCCTAACACTGAGTGAAGGAATGAAATCACACAAGATCCATCAAAGCGCTGACTCGTCTATCTCCAATCAAGGCCATCGTAGCCATCATACACTCCATTATCACCCTAGCCGGCACCAAGGACGGTGTCCCACCTCCGCAAGGTTTCACAGGGATACTCGTCGACATTTTTGCTGGCCTATTCTTTTTGTTCCATAGCCTCTATGGTATGCAAGAGCTCCTCTACCACGCCAACCGATGCCGTCCTCCTTGGGACGAGAAACGCCCCGCCGATCCGGGATGTGACGCGTGGCGGCGGCGTGCTGAGCCTTTGTTCTGGGTTTATCTCTTCGTTACTTTCGTTTTTGGGTTCGTGTTCATTTTCTCTCTTCGCTAGCGTTTCTTCGCCTTGCCAGCTAACGATTTGATAGAGTGACTCATGCCCTACTGCTTTTCCTTCGAGCTTCGCAGTGGAAGCGCCCGAAGCCACCGGTACTACGAGTTCAACTCGTCAGAGAAGGCGAGAGCGGCTGATGTTTCCGGTAACGCAGGCGATCCACAGAAATGTGTGTCACGAGAATAATGGCAATGGAAGAGGGAGTGGGACAAAGAGCGTAAAAAACTGAAGAGTTCTTCAGTCATAGTGATCTCGGTCAACTTTATTAGGGGCGGAGGATGGAATTTGGTATGTTGTGATCTCACAATAGTTTTAGTGGTACCTCTTTGGTATGATATTAGAATTGAGCTATGCATTTGCGCCTAAAGCCATTCCCAAAGGACGTGAATAAACTCCTCGTGTTGCTGGTACTTATGAGGTATGTGTCGTCGTGCGGCAATTTGGCCCACAACGGTATTCTGAATGGACTCGGGGCACCATCACCATTATAGATGTAGTATCAACTCTGCAGTATCAACTCCCTCCACCCCCAAAACCTCAGCTCCAATTATTGGCAACATGGCTCTGTGGACTTGTATTCTGTTGATTCCTATCCTCGCGAACCGTCCGATTTTCAACTCCAGCAACAGCCGTCTCGTCTTCAACATCATATTCACATCTGATAAGGTAGGCCCGGCGGAACTGAGCGCTGGGACCGAGGCTCTAGGTGGATAATTGGCGTTCATTGTGCCATGATGGGATCGTGGTATTATCAACCAACGACGACGATGAAGACTTGCTTGTTTCTACAGAGTGTAGTACACAGAACCTCGACAACTGAGACTCCGACATCAGCAAAGGTCTCAAATCTAGTCGGGTCAACAATGAAAAGCATGGTATCCGCTTGGTATTCTATATTTGGTCTGTTTTTCGAGTTCACCACTAAATTCCCCGTATATGGCCCATGCCTATTGGTTATCGCCTTCATGTCTCTCCTGTAGTCGTGTCAAGAGCCCGCTATTGGGCTGCTCATCGACCCAACGCCTGCGCGGCAGATCAAAAGCTGACAAGATGCGACCATAAGCCATACCACCAAGCTGTCCAACAGGGCGCAGCACATTCAAATCAACGTGGCTGTAGTCCTCGTTTGCCGCGTCTTCTCGAACCCAAAACCGAGTCGCCTTGATCAGTACCAGGGACGCGACACTCATCCCAGGCTGCGCGTGGTCTGTAAACTCCTTAATATCGACTACCTTGCCCTCCACAGACATGACTGATTCCTGGACACGTGATGGTTTGACAGTTGTAGTCGGAGCCTCGTGAAGTCCCGATATCTCCCACTCGGAGACGCCATACGGGGCATCGATAGAGGACGCGTTGACCGCTTCGATCATATTTTCAGAGACAGTGTTGATCACGCACTCGCCGGTCTCCTTGAGGTTACGGTACGTGTCTTTTACACGGCCTGGCCGTGATGAAAACCCGACCACAAACATGGGTGGATCATGGTCGATGACCTGAAAATAGCTGAATGGTGACAAGTTCTTGGTTTTACCATCCTTGGATACTGTGCTCAGAAATCCAATTGGTCGTGGGGCGATCGCGGAGACCAACAGTCTGTAGTTATTCACCATGGGCCGATCTTCGGCATATGGATCGATTTCTTTGTGCGGGATATCGGGCTTGCTCGCATCTCTGGGCGCTCCGTCGCCATACTGCCAGCCTCGGTTTGGAGATTTGGTCATTGGGATTGGGGCATTGCTGTGGTCGAACTCGGGGCGACTCGCCTCAAGTTTCTCGAAATTGTCGACCTTTTCCACGATCTTGTATTTTTCGTCTGTATGAGAAGAGACCTGCGCAGAGGCGGCCCCAGATTGATGTCGCATGCTTGAAGGCTGGGGCTGCCTCAAGAGAGGTCCGGCCTCTTTTCTGATTACCGTAGAAACAGAGCTCCTTGAGGTGTTGTGTGTTAGCGGGACGCCCGCCAGCCAATTCGCCCAGGAGGTTAGTGAAGAAGCCTGCGACTTACCTAAGGGGGACTGGCGTAAAGCGAAAAGACTTCACGGCCAACATTTGCAAACGAGGTTCTATTCCGAACTAGTCTGCTTGAGGACCATCTAGGACAGATGGCGACTTTATGTCGATGAGGTTGGAGTTCTGTCCCAAGTGACTGCTACGACCCGCGACTGAGGGGTTCGTATCTTGCTCGATTTGTAATCGTTGGACCAGAGATTTGGAAGGTCAGGTTAACGACAATTCCAGCCCGAAGATAGCCTATCGATAACGGTAGACAAATATACCCATATTAGGCCCGATCTCGGCGTAGCCTGGTTATCTCTTCACAGGCTCAAGTGCGTTCCATTTTACGCCGACTGCAATGTTGTATAGAAAAAGAAAAAAAAAAAAAAAAATTATGAATTTATGATCTTGGTGTTGCAGGAGAAGGAGGAGTTGGCAATGTTCGCGGTCTCACGGGGGAAAATTATTGATCAGACGAGGGATGTGATTTTGTATTGCTCAATGGTAAAGCCGTTGTCAAGACCTGGATGTTCATGGATAATACTTCCATGTTGTGTGCTCCTTGTATGGAAAGAAATATACTTATGCCGTCTCTAGCTGGAGGCCGGAATCGCCTCAACTCGCCGTGACAATGGAAGCTACGCTAGAAACTTCAGGCCTCGCCTGTGTTATAATCATCCGGAACGGTCTCCGTCGTGGTAATATATTGTGCCTCTCCTGTATATCGCCAGCGTTGGAAGATCGCCTTGCCGTCTCCCGGACATTCAACTCCTGCCCCTTCACCGTTGCAAGTGGCATAGACGCCGACAAGGCTACCAACGAAAGATCCAGTACCGCCACTCAAAAGCTGCCCAGAAGCAGTTGCAACAACGATCTTACTCTCTGGGTCGCCCACAGGCATAGCCGATAGTTCGTATTGGGAAGTGCTCACGGCCTGGATTTGCAACCGGATAGGCCCGCCTGGCCAAGTATCGGGGACCGAGACAACCTTGGGCTGTGGACGCATTCCGGTACCCTCAGCTCGGAAGCGTAGAGAAAGACGAGGATCTGTCTCAGATAAACGTACTACTCCGAGGTCTATGTGGTTCATTTGAGTTAGGAAGACCGTGACCCCCGCCTCTTCGTTATTTCCTTGGGGTTCGAAGGTCAAATCGACAGTAAATTCGAATAGCGAATGAGTTTGCCGCCGACCAACAAATGCTAGGCCGCGACGGCCACTGAGTTCAGCGGTTTCTCCAGGCCCCAGGATTCCAGTCAAGTTGTTGCGACTAGGCACAATCTCAAGGCCGTTTTCCGTTACAGAGAAAGCACTATTCTTGGGAACACGCCAGTGGACAAAGTGGGGAGGAAGGCCGACGTCTTCGCCGAAGTCGTATTCATCGGGATTAGAGTTGAAAGGTCCATTTCCGGGAAGGTCCCGGCTTCTTGGTGGTAACGGCCACCCAGTCATCTCTCCTCGAACTGGTTCCATGACAGGCCATTCGCCCTCCTCCCAAGTAACAGGGAAGAGGACAGCCTCGCGGCCCATGGGGTAGATCTGGTACTGAGGACCTGAACGTGTGGCGAGACACATGCCCCACCAGTTCCCATCCCCATCTTGGAAAAGGTCAGCGTGGCCAACTGTCTGGAAATACTGGTTGGTGCCACGGTTCGTCAGGACTGGATTTTTCGGATTGGACTCATACGGCCCCGTGATGTTTTTCGAGCGAGCAATCGTCACGGCGTGGTCGGTTGCAGTCCCGCCTTCGGCGATCATTAGGTAGTACCATCCGTCCTTTTTGTAAAGGTGCGGTCCTTCAGGCCATACCCCTCCAGTTCCTGTCCAAATTTCAATCGGTGGCTGGCTCATTTCTCCAGTCTCGAGGTCGAGCTCTTGGAGGAGAATGCCTTGCGTCGCTGCGTACACTTTCCCATCGTCATCCCAAAAGAGATCCGGGTCGATGCGATCCGTGGCGAAGGTTACCGGGTCGCTCCAGGCCTCGTCCTTGAAGATGTCCGACGACTTGAAGACGACACCGACAGTACCCTCTGCCATTCCTAGATATTCACAAATGAGGTAGAATTCCTCGTTATGGTAACGCAGGGTCGGCGCGTACATGCCCCGCTGTTGCCCTTCCGACCTCCAACTTAAGCCGGGCAGTTGACTTTCTCGGTTCCACCCATGGCTGGCGAGTTTCCAATTGATCAGGTCCTTAGAGGCGTAGACTGGAAGTCCAGGAAAGGCGATGAACGTGGACGTGACGCAGTAGAAGATGCCATCAACGTGGACACATGACGGGTCAGAGTGCCATCCCGGAAGGACAGGGTTATAGTAGGTGGAGTTCTCTGACTGGGTGGTAACAGAAGCCCACAAGAGGGAGAAGATAGAGAAAGAAAATCCGCGTCGATGCATCATTCTTCATTAGTGATCAACGTTTCTAGGACCTCACCTCACTGGTGTGCTCGCTAATAACCACACGACGGGAGGCGAGGATGGCCACCGAATAAAGAGTAGTTATATGCCATTTCGTGGAACTGTAATACATACCCTCCCAGCGGAAGAGTAGACCCATGTTGTGTAGAAAGACGATGTTGTCAGGGTCGGATTGCTTGACCATTTAGCCTGTTGTAACTACAGGCGCCCCTATCAGGCTCGAGGAATCAACTCCCGTGAGAGCGACTGCATTCTGCCCCGCGTGCCGCCATTTAGGAAAACCTTGAGCTGTTCGTACCGTCGAAGTGATGGGGAGTCCGCAATCCCGAAAATTGCACGAATGAATATCCATCAAGCTTCCGTAGAGGTACTCATGACGACACACATGCCGTGATAGGGCTGACGGTAATGGGAACAAACATGGTAATTCTAGGCGCAAAACCACGAATGTAACTCTAAGAGGCGGCGTTGCCGTTAAGTATCGTCGTCGTCTCTTGTCAATACGAGTGTAGGACTCCGCGCGAACAAAGGATCCCAGTACGAATTATCATACGATTCGCCGAGGCTCAGTTCACTTGGAGGTGGGGGCGGAGCGCCGTCGCGCCAATATACATCCGAAGGCGTAGGACCAGTGTTGCTGGAAGCAATAGATGGGGCCGAAGCCCGCGGGAAATCAATCTGGGGCGCGAGGGCATAAAGATTCTTGAAAAACGTTTTGAAGTCTCTTGCCTCTATCCATTCGTTAGACGTTGCGACGGTAGTCGAGGAGGAACAACGGAGCAGGAAAATACAAACACTTACCCTCAACAGTTTCAAACTGTATCCGTATCTGTCCATGAGGTGAGGGCAAGCTCGCTCTTATCCTGATAGTATCCGTTTCCTTTGGTTTCCGAAGGGGATATCTCGTGGCAGATACATAAAACTCGGCATCAGGATGGTAGTTTTCCAAGTTGTACTCCTTATGGCTCTTTCCGGAACCCGTATTCAGGGAGGATGCCAGGAAAGTCATCGTCAATTCCCGGGACCCATCGGGGTTGTCTCTTCTCCAGAACCTAAGGACTTGTCGTCGAGCCATTGCAACACCGTTTGACTTGAGCTCAACAAAGTCAAACGCACCGAGGTGCCTCCGCTCTCTCAGGGTCTCCTGAAACTTGAGGCATGATTCTAGATTTTTGAAGCGGTACTTGGGGTCGATGTTGTAGAGATGATATCCGTCGTTGTCGATAACGGTAATGACGTGTGTGTGGAGAAAAGAGACCCGCGTTGAGTCTTTAGTGGATGTCCAAGGGATACAGCCAAACAGAACTATATCTCTAGTTAGAATCTCGGCCTAATACTGAAGAAGTTAGAAGAAAGCTACCAATTTGTGTGACTTGGATGGAACCATCTCGATTTTGGTATAGCAAGATGCGAGATTCGTTGTCCCTCGCCATAACATGGACTCGTTCCAAGTCAAGGCGTTTATGCTTTTTCGGAGCATTTTCTAATTTCCTAAAGCCAAGGGGATTAGTGAATGGCCCAATATGGTCAGTTTGTGAGGTGCGCTACTCACAGAGTTGTTGGTGCTGTCTCGTACGACACGGATCGATTCCGGAATTCTGCAAGGGGAAGGGATCTGTCAGTGTCGATCCCAAAGTCTACTCCTTTGTGTTACATGCTGAACGAGAAGTTGAACTCACCCTGGTAAGCCACTACTTCAGGTAAGTGGTGGACGTCCAGACCCAAATCTGACCAGCACTTTCGAAGTGTTTGATCGAGCCACTGCAAGGTTCTCTCCACATGATCTCTGTCTAGGTCTGTCTCCAACTGCTTGATGCCTTGGGATAAATCATCAAGGTGTTGTGACGGAACCACAGACGGTTTTCTTGGGATGACAGCTTCGGGCTGTTTTCCCTTACTGCTTGAAGGCACCGCTAGCTCGGGCTGGGCCGTGGCCCGAATATGTAGAGTGCTAAGGAGGAGGTCAGCAAAGGAAAACCTACTCCACAAAATGGCGCATTTTGAAGGGTAGGCGATCATTTACCTAGTCGTAAGCCATAGCGGCAGCAGGATTTGGGTAAAATGCCGATCCACTCGGGCTTGGTACCGAGCAAGCTGAGTGCTATACCGAGTGCTCCACGCCACCTGATGCAAAGCAGTCTTTGCTCTCGCCCTGTCATAGTCATCAAATAATGCCTTACAGCATTGTAATGTGACGTAGATCTCGTCTGTATCGTCTTTATGAATGAGTGAGGATCCTGTCGCTTCGTGTTCTGCCCTCAGCATCTCAAAATGTCGCGACAGTCGCACGAGCGAGACCCGAAGCTGGCTTAATTCGGACGGCGCATTTTGTGCTTTCTCGAAAACTTTAATCACCTTGTCTACTGCTGCGACGACCTGCAGCACTAGCGAAGTAATGGCTAGAATATCACCGACTCCCAGCGCTGCCATGACGATTTACTCATGAGATGACACAAGACGGGACTATCCGGGCGGGCACTTTCTCTCTTCCTTCTGCTTAAGGGTAGACCTAAGTAGTAGTAGTTTGATCGCCCGAGACCCGAGGAATCACGTTCGGGTGGACATGCTCTGAGCGGATCTGGTATGCATCGCGTGGGACATAACGCACGCCAGAACCGTGGCTGTGGGATGGCTTCCGCCCTGTCAAGTCTCATTGTCTTGGCTCAGACCAGGTACTCACGCGTCGCATTCTTTCCACCCTTGTCCGCGCCTAATCTTATCCCCCACTCAGATCTGCGAATCTGTCCACGCCCCCAGTCGATTGGATATAAACGGCCCGCACCTCAAAGGGGAAGTGACACATGGTCTTGGCCAATATGCCCACAACGACGCGGAAGGGCAGTGCAGAGGTGGATTTTCTTATTTCGTGTGCTCGAGCAGGCTCTCAATATTGGAACTCGTGGTCCCTTCAGCCCCGGTCGTGCGCAGGACTCCATCCCTGTAGGCATGAGCACGAGTCGGGCGGGAACCCGAAGGTGCCATGTCGCTTAAGTCCCAGGGTCCCGTCCCCTTATCAATTGGCTTCCTCTTAATATGGCCGCTGACCAGTAAGACATTTCCGGGTTTGGGAGTTTGCTCAATCGTGATCATTCCACTGCCATTTGCAGGTCT
This sequence comes from Scedosporium boydii, assembly GCA_002221725.1. Taxonomy (NCBI): domain Eukaryota; kingdom Fungi; phylum Ascomycota; class Sordariomycetes; order Microascales; family Microascaceae; genus Scedosporium; species Scedosporium boydii. The sequence goes on from NJFT01000141.1 coordinate 77,958, forward strand.
GTGAGCATGGAAGAACCGCAACCGACTCCGGTCCTACGACAAGACAGCGAGCCCACGGTCCGAAGACGCAGTAGGTGGCAATGGTGGAATCGGGATGTGCACGACGAAGTGAGCTACCTGACCACCGTCAACTACGTGAGTTCGAACCCCGTTCCCGGAGGTCCACTGGATCGTTCCCTTTTGGCCGATCCCCACCGATTTTGGCAGCTAATAACTGGATATGCATCCTCCACTATAGAGCGTCAAGGAACGAGAGACGCAGATCCTAAGGCTCGTCGATGACAACGGCTTCAACTTTAGAGTATTCTTCGTCGCCGCGTCCGGATTTTTAGCCTCTTCTTACAGTCTTTTCTCGACAAACGTTATTACTCCGGCCGTGAATTACATTTACCCAGCATGTGGTCGCTTGGGCAAGGACTCGGGGTTGGTGATCGACTTGCTGACCTTGATTGGAACGATTGTCGGGATGTTGGTCGTTGGCCACTTGGCTGATCGCGCTGGCCGAAAGAGGCTCTACGGTTTCGAACTTTCCATCCTTATCATTGCTACTATTGGCATGGTGCAAGCTGGAGAAGGATTCATCTACCAGGTCGATGATGGCATCACATACAAGCACTCTATGAATATGTACGCCTGGATAGCTTGGTGGCGGACGGCTCTCGGATTCGGGATCGGCGCAGAAGCAAGTGTTTCCCCCATCCACGGCAACATGGAGAGAACCTGAACTAACTCGTTCTATTCAGTACCCGCTTTCTGCGATTATCACCGCTGAATGGGCTGCGACAGAATCTAGAGGCACTATGCTTGCCGCAGTAAAGTCGATGCAGTCCGTGGCACGCATCCTCGCTGTCTCCGTCGGCCTAGGGTTTCTCAGAGAAATGACACGACATACGGATACGGACTTCAAACATCCTCTCACCACGCCGACAGAGATCAATGCATCGAAAATAATTGTGGATAGTGTATGGAGATGGGTGATCGGTATTGCGGTCATTCCAGCAGCAATCGCCATCCTCGCCCGACTCACGATCCCCGAGACGCCGAGGTACTACGTCGATATCATGAAGGATCTGCGCAAGGCCGTCAAGAACGCGTTGCAAGTGTACAAGACGAAGAAAGTAACAGAAACGAACCCTATCGCCGCCGGCCCCGTCAGGCAAAACAGCGACCAGAACGACCATTGGTATAGTGGTGCCTGGGCGTATCTCAACCGCGACTCGAGACGGGCGCTGTGGAGGCTTGTCAGCATAAGCGTTCTATGGGGCCTTATGGACGTGGGCTTTTACGGACTCTCTTTAGATAGCCCCAACGCCCTTTCGACTCTCGAGAATAATCCAAGACTCGCCACCCAATCGCAATCGTCGCCTGTTAACCCGAGCTGCCCAGATGCCATGAACTGGCTCGCAACGCTAGAAGACCCGAACACTACCATCTACCACATGCTGGAACTGAACTCGGTCAGGTCACTTAGGGTGGTTTCCATTGCATCGATAGCAGGCAGCATAGCTGCGATTTGCCTCGTCAACTACTTTCAGAGACGAAAGATACTCGCCGTGACGTTCTGCCTATCAGCGTTACTCTTCACGATAACGGGTGGGACGCTACTCAAGGCTAACGCAGATGGGAAGAAGCCCACGGCGTCACTTGTGTTCTATGCTCTTACCCACTTCGTGTACAACGTGGGTCCGAACACAATGATTTTCGTTTTGGCGGCTGAGATCTTCCCAACAGTCTATCGTGGAACGTTTTACGGGATAGCATCGGCCGGGGGCAAAGTCGGCGCCATCACCATCAGGGCCATCATCGGAGCCACGCAGAATACCCCCCGAGCACTGGGAATCCGACTCCTCGTATGCATGCCGCTCATGCTTTTCGCGGCAGCCATATCCTGGTATCTCCCAGCAGTCCAATATCCCCGGAAACCGGCAGATATCGAATCGCCTCCCGCAGAGCCCGTAGCGCCAGGAGCCGAAAAGTCAGTGGCGCCCGTTCAGACCAGTATTGTGCCCGACCAAAATGGCCAAAGTACTGGCGCAGAGGCAGATCAACAACAAGAAGGTGCGGATGATGCAGCGTCCGATACTGCCTCTACGATTAGCACGGATACAACGCCCTCGCGAACGGACCGAAAGAGGAGAAAAGCCACCGGCTTCTTCCCACGGTTGCAGAACATGACGCTTGAGGGTATCGCTCCAAACCCGAACCTGCGGGAGAGGAGGCAGAGGAAGGCGGGCGTACCCACGGGTCTTGGAGTCGAGATGGTAGCTACTGGCCGGACAACGGGGTCCCAACCTCATGTTTCTGGGGCAATTACTAGTGTATAATGTATATTTAATGTAACCAACCGGATCCAGTCCGGTATGTATAATTTGGACAATTTTCCTGACGCTGAAGGACCTCTCAATCCCTCGTCTAGTCTTTGGCCCGACGGAAAAAGAGAAGTGGACGATTCCATGCGCTTATCAGACAAGATTTATTGCCGACAGTAAGAGGTCAAAAGGTACGAATCCTCTCTTGACTAGGGTGAGGCAAGTGTATATTTCTGTGCCATTCTGGGAAACATCGCAAACCTGTTGCCCTGAGTGGGCTCTCCACCAAGCAATTCTAAAAACAAAAGGGAAGTAAATAGCATTTGCTGGCAAATACTTGACCGCGTAAACTGGGGTTGCACCAGACCAAACTTATCACCTTACCTAAAATAAAAACAGAAAAACAACATTGAAGATTGACGATGTCCAGCTGCCCCAGCAGTTTAGATCAAATGTTTGGTGTCAGACGAGGATTACTCGCTTTAACGATCAGCCGGCGTCTTGCTGACACTTGGACCGAACCAATCAATAGAGGAGCTTACTCGGGGTCCAAGATTAGGCAGTGATTTTACTTGCAGGCTTCACGGTCGGGGAACTTGAAGAATTTGAACCGTGTTCTTTCAAATCCCCCAACATCGCGGGCACGGCATCATCGACTATTCATCATCATGGCCGAAACCTTTCACAAATTCTCTTATTTGCCTTTTGAGCTTCGGGATTCCGTCTGGATGGAATTCCTTGGCGAGCAGCCCCGTCAGTTGTATGAATTTTCGTTGAACCCTGAACCTCCAGCCCTCTGGCATCGCGCCGGCATGCTGTATGTTAACCCCGTGTATGTTATCCCCATGGGGTTTGCTTCCCGACGCGTGAGGACTCTTTCCGCGGTCTGTAGCGAATCCCGCAGACTGGCCCATCGCATCTTTCCCGACACACTCGAATTTTATCTCCCCGACCTGGACGAGGTCTCACCCGCCCCATCCTCAGACGTTAGGCCCACTCTTTCCTCATGGGTTCTCCGTTACAATGCCTCGAGGGACGTCATCTCGGTGGCCGCTGAGCTTTCAGATAGGCAAGCGTTCATCGACGCTCATCTCAGCGGTGACCCAAGGACCTATACTTATCATGGGATCAGGCATCTTGGTATTTCGGCCATGTCGTTTTTCGAGTACCGAGCCGTCTATAATCAAGTTCCTCATTGCCCTACACGTTGCCGAGGAGCCGAGTGCTCCCCATCCTGCCATTTGGACAACTTCCCGAAATATATCAGTCTGTTTCCGAATGTTACGCATCTCTACATTCTTGATAACTCAACGCCGGGATACAGGATAAGCAGAGACGGGTGCTTCTGCAATATCGACGAGACAGCTCCGCTCGGACATCGAAGCATCGGGACCCAGAAGCATACCTGGCCTAGGATCAAGGGACTTGGAACCCCAGAGCATCACTTTGGGACCATGCGGTGGGACTGGTTTGCAATCCGCGATGAGGACCCAGAGTGCCCGTTTCTCCTACCGGCCGAGGTGGAATGTCAACGTTTCAACTGGCCTAGGTTTCGATTCCCGTATTATCCTCAACTATCCGGTCTCCAGGTCAAATTCCTCCAGCCTCTTCCAGTTTGGCGGGGGCAGGGACCAGGAGAAGATTATTTGGGCGAAGCAGTGCGCCCCAACGGACAGGGGAGAAAGGTTAGGAGACGACGGCGTCGGGACAGGGCAGTGGCAGCTACATCAAACTCGACCCCTTAATCGGAGGATTATTACTTTCGTTGACGAAAACGGAAGAGGAGATGCAATAAACGCCAAGAAAAAGCGAGACTTCCTGGAATCCCCTTCGTTGCTCAGCCCTCACATCAGGCACTTGTGTCTCAGTGTACCGGGAGCCCGGGACACACTTCCTCGCCGAAGCGCACATACCTCTTCCTACGTCTAGATCGACCGCCTTTTGCTACTGTACTATGCCGGACTCGAAGTCTTTTTGGCAGTCGTCGCGGCATGCGCTTGTCAAGTTGCCTGGCCGGGAATTTCTACCTTTAATATTCCCAGGCTGCATTATCCTACACCTCTCTTGTTACTCCCTTCCCTGGCGACACTTACTGCTTTTTAGGCAGAGTCGTACATAAAATCTAACGAGATGGAACTGTTAACATTACGCGTCTGGCATGTTCCTCAATTTGGGGCACAAGTTACTTCTGAGGAGAGCATGGGAAGAACCCTGTAGATCCCCTTGGTACCCTGGAACACAGTAGAGCAAGTGTGGAGGGGAAAGTAAAGAGAATGAATGTAAGACAAGTTGACAAAATCGGCTCAATTTATTGCCCTGCTGTGCGAGACTACCAGGAGAGTAACGGCACCCCTAATTAGATCTGCTTTCAGCAAATGTTGACAGTTTCGCCAGATGGCGAGATGCAGCGCCCAGGCAAGTATCCAACCCCCACCCTTTCGTACACCATGTATCCTTCCCGCTGTTGAGTGGTGGTCTGCGTAATTAACAACAGATAATGGAGTTTGTTGCCTAAGTCGTCGCGCCCCTTTTCCCTTCCTAGAACAACGCACATCGTCTCTGATCGCTTCGATCCGCCTGGGCTGTCAAAAATAACCTGGGAATCACTCCCAGCAAGAGTGGGATCGGCGGTATACGCGCGAGCTTCCGCTGTCAAGAATAGGCTTAACCCACGGCCTTCTGTGCACCCATGGCCGCCCTCCGAATCGCGCGACCACGGAGAGAGTATGTCGCACCAGACGATACCACCGAATTTGACATCCAGGTAGTCGATGCTGCCCATGTAGGCCATCCATGACCATGATGGAACGGCAGAGATCGCAGCCTCCGACGGAAACTTGATGCGGGAAAGGCTACTGGTGTCTTGCCCACGGCGCCATAGTAAGCTCCGACGAAGTAGCCCTTTGGATTTAGGGTCTTCAAGTACACCGAAACCGCCTTTGGCTCTCATGGCCCCCAAGAGCCGACTTTGCAGCCCGTCGATGCCCAAGGGTCGGTCAAACGAGTTGGTAAAGGCAAGTCTGGAATACGTGCGGTAGAAGTTCTGGTAGCGGAGAATCTTCTCGCCTTGGGACGCGTCCATGACAATCCGTGGAAAGTTGGGATCGCCGATGAAAGCGGCCAAGTTGCTGTCAGTACAGAAGTAGTGGTTAGTAGAAGAGCGCAATAGATTACCTGCAAGCCTGGCGGGAGCACAAAAGTACAGTAACTTACTTGCGCATTTTAGTCATTGTCTCACACCTCACTCCGTCACCACACTCCCAATATGTTTGATGCTCGGTAAAGAAAATTGTTCGGCGAGCAAGAGCATGCTCCTGCAGCACCCAGCCACGCTGATTGAGTGCACCTTCAAGAACATGGTTGCTGAAATTGTCGATAGTCTCGCAAATATAGAACGAGGTTCCATTTTCATCGCGTAACCCGACGTAGTCTCTCTCGTTGCGCGGCCGAAGGAACCCAGAGGAATGACCATTCACGCGGCTGGCGGCGAGAACGCAGTAGGCCCCACTATAGACGTCTTCCATTCGTCTGGCTTCATTTTTGAAGTCGCCGTCTTTCCCCTGAATAATGCAAATCGAATCTATCCAGAGATATCGACATCCTAGTGCTCGTGTGGTAATAACAGCGTCTCGAAAGGTGGCTGGTAGAGAGTCCAAGGCTATGCCTTTGATGTGGTTTTCGATGTTCTCGCGAGTGGTACAGAAATGTTTTCCAATTCCCCACTGATGGGAGAGGGCAATCCACTCCCCATTATCCCTAGGCCTGGTCTCCCAAAGCCGGATGGTTCCGTCCCCTTCTCTTCCAACATCGATGAGCCGAGTCGGCAGCCGTTTTTCGGGGTTCCCTTGCTCGGAGTTCGTTTGAGTCCCTGAGGTGATTTGCTTACAAGTCGAATTCCTGTGCTGTGTATCGCAAGCATGAAGCCACTGCCGGAGGATCTCAAAATGAGTTGGGCTGCCAGCATGAGGAAGTTCCGGAAACCCAATTTGGATTTCGTTCTCAGGTCTTCTTCGCAGACCTGGGTTGGTCGCTTTTGTTCCCGGTGCATCAGCTGATAAGACATTCCAAGAGAAAGTTGGTGGATGGTGATATAGATATGACCACAAATTTCGCTACTTACCAGGAGTTCTAGTAATGGACAACACAGGCAGAGTTCCGCTGTTCAGTCTAATCGAGGAATCAGTCCGGTCAAACTTGGCAGACAAATAGGCGGTTGCGCTGTGCCGCTCGCAAGTTCTCCAAAACAGACTGCACAGGCTGCAATTTCCTGATATGGCCCTCATCTGCAACTGTGCCGTAGAATATGTGACACTGAAGGCCGGAGTCCAAAGTCTTTGTTGAAATTCCTGACATTCAGCACAGAGACTCTCCACCCCGTGGGTTAGCACTTCAAAGGTACTCGAGTTTCGCAAAGGGGAGTTTATCTTTGACGCGAACTCGTTGTCTACGATGAATTCCCACACCTCGTCAAGCTGTCTCGCTGGTCAGCTACCTGGCTCCACACATCTCTAAAGAGGCTAGGGTACGAACATTCTGCCAAGTTTATTGTCAGTTAGAATGGAAACACGCTGGCATGACTTGTCTTGATCTTACCGGCTAAGACATATTTTTTTTTCCCGATTAGAAAGATGGAAACTCTATCAACGCGACTGGAAGCTAACCGGCCTGCTGCACACATTACTTACATACTTTGATGACTGCTTAGTTTATTTCTCGATGTAAGATGGACTTGCGGCTGCAAACAGTACAAAACTTACTGCCTAGGGAGGGAGAAAGACCACCGTTAATATGCCCGTGACTCTCCGCGCGTTTAGGAGCTCCATTATAACTTACATACTTTTGCATGTTAGCCTACATCCGATTTTAGCGAGGGAATGGCGTGTTATGGGCAACTTACATCCTGCATAGTGGTTCCCTCGTATGTTAGTGAGGGTAGCTACACTTTTTTCTCAGATGCCGTGTCTGACCTACCACCTATGAGTGGATGGTAAGAGTTCCCGCGTTAGAATAATGGCGGAAGGGTTTAAGAGAGATTAGGGATGAAATATCGACAGGGGTATCTTTTACTTGTTCTCTAGTAGGCACGGTCAGGACTCGGGAACCTGGTTGATTAAAATTCCCTGTTTCACTGGATAAAGCCCATGTCTCGGGGCCGTAGTCCTTTCTTTACTCATAGCCGTTAGTTTTGTCCATCTTCGGAAGGCACCGTGGAACCCCTGAGGTGGTACTCGCCTTGAGGCGGGTGGAAGCCAGTATGTCTCGTCCTTTTCATCACTCAGGATATGACCTAGCTTTTGCAGGAGTTCATCTGCTCGCAGGCGGCCCGGAAGGTTTTGCCCACCTCCCGTCTGTGACTCCCGTTGGTCAGGGACGCTAACGGAATCTACTGGCCGGCTGAAGGTGAAGGTTGGGACATTCTGTCGTAGTTCCTGTCCCTTTTCCAGTGTTGTAGGGTCTGGGAATGAGCTCTCTGGAGTATCATTGTCAGGTAAGGGCAAGACGAGCTGTGGATTGGAAGGATGACCCGACGATGATGGCGCAGAAATTTCAGGTGCAGGGGTCTGGCGCCGTTCATTAGATTGCACACCATCCGTTTCGTTGTCAAAAAGGTCAGACCCTTTTCTCTCGCTCAACTTGACCACGAGCATGTCACCCCTGACGATCTCGAGAAGATCCCCCAGCGCCGTTCCACCGACCTTGCACGCGGGGTCCTTAGCCATGTTCCTCATCCATCTTATGACTTCGTCATGGACTCTGGCCACCTTCTTGTTGTTTTTGACACTGACCTGGTAGAATTTTGGCTCGGAAGAACCTTCTTTGATACGCTGAGTGAATAATTTCAGTCCGCGCGTGCCATAAAGAAGCCAGATGATACACTCGAGGGTAATACAGCCGAGGGACCAAATGTCGTATAGGCGCGATCTCCGATTCCGCGGCTGGTTTAGGAAGGTTGGATCCACTCCCGTCACAATCTCAGGCGGCTCATAGCGCACAGTTCCGTATCGGGCTGAAGTTGGGTGAGCTCGCAGTTCCGTGTTGATATTGTGCTCCTTAGCGATGCCCCAGTCTGAGATTTTGAGGGTGCCAATCGAACCTCCATCTTTGAACCACAAGATATTGGCAGGCTTCAAGTCCCCGTGCCTGTAGTGACCCGTCTTCTTGTGTCCCTTGTGGATGACGGAAAGTGCATCGACCAAGCCATTGAGCTGCTCGACTAATGCCTTGACTAGGCTCGCGTTCAGGACCGGCATTTCGGTTTGGTACCACAAGGTTTCGAGGTTGCCGCCGTCAGCCCACTCAAACATGAGGTAGTGGTCTCCTTTATCATCCTCACCACGGCGAAAAGCTGTGATAAACCGGACAATATGTTTGTGGTTACGTGAGTTCATGTCATACAGGGCTCTCGCTTCTTTTTCCCAGTTCTTGGTTAAGCCTCGCCGTCCTTCATCGTGGTCCGAACTTGGCAGAATTTCCTTGACTGCGAAAAAGGAAGAGGTCGGTTGCCGCTGATAAATGAAACGTTAACTAACGGCGTTTAATCATTCCGAGGCAGACATTAGACTTACTGGTTCGATGTGATTCTGATGGATTTCGTATTTGCGGACGCTACCAAATGACCCGTTCTTAGACGCGTCACCTTTCGATATGAAAGGAAGAATACATAATGAGGGTAAGTAGTAGGACATCTTGGTCGGTGAGAACACGGGTGCCATGAATTCCCACCGTTTACTTTCGAAGAATTTGATGCGATTAGGGTGCCAAAGTTTTCTCCCACTGGTATTGGCAGGCTCTAGTGTCCCTAGCAGACCAGTCCAGGGGTCTGAGTGGACGGCGTGAGGGTCGGCGCTCGTGGTTTGGGGGGGACTGTTCAAGATTTCGTCACAGATTCCTCTGTTCTTGAATAATGCCATCACTTTCCTCACCGTCTCGAATTCAAAGGTGATCGCGATTGTGATGGCGAAGAGCTTCCTCACCTTCGCAAGGATGAATGGGACCAACTCTTGATCATATGCGTCCGAGTCATCTCCATCATCCCACATGTGGTGTCGAACGACTTTTTCAGTAATTGCATCCTGTAAGGTACCTTCTGGATAAAAGTCGCATGGTTTTTTGTCGAACACACTCTCGCAGACGCATCTTTCTAGGACGGTCTCGGGCGAATCATCCCCCGCGACATTTTCTTGGGGCATGGCGAATTGGCGATGGTCAAGCACTGGATTGGCAAATCAGCTAATTCGGCGGACTTTTGGGGTTCAAGATTGGGGTTTCCATTTGCTTGTGAACTTCAAAGAGGAGACGGGCGGTGCCGAATTCGAGTTAAAATGCAAAGAAAAAAGAAAAGTCCACATCGGCAAGCAAGAAAATACACTATGAATAGAATAGTCTAGCCAAGCCTTTCTCTCATAATTCCACACACATCTTTGCTAATTACGAATCAATCCGAATCCTGCCATCCGCCGCCACACTATCCCTTCCACTCTTCTAAGGCGTTCCCGCATCTTAGCCCTCCTCTGTTCCCAAAAAGGAAAGGAAAAGGAAGCAAAAGGAAGCAAAAAGAAGAGAAATGACCGCTCGCGGATCTCTCCCCTCGGATGCCAGAGGCCAGGAAGCAAAGGGAAAGTGGATGGAGGTTGTGAGGGTGGCTAGACCACAGCAGGCTCTGTGGTGGCTTGCAGCAGAACCACACCTGACCTACTCACATATTGACCAGGGGGAACAGGGAACAGAGCTATCACAGCCTTAGCCAATCAATGAAAGAATTAATCAAGTTCCGGTATGCAGGGTCTGTTGGAGCGTTTGGAAATATGATCCCACACCCAGTTCTACTGGCTGGCTGCCTGTGGGAATGCCTAACCGAACCTGCAACCTGCGCCACTATCATGACCATTGGGTTTAGAGGATGCTCTTCCATTGGCGTGACAGGAATAGAGTAACCCTTCAAGTAATGGAGACATTGGTCTCCACGCCGCATTCGCCATTCTCTCAGTACCGCACCGCACGAAATAGAAGTGCATAATAAGGGTGGAGAGAGGGTTTACGGCGGGCGAGCGAGCGGGCTATCGGCATTCGGCGATCTCCTCCTGCATAAGACGGGGTGAGCAATGTACTCTCAGCTTGCGATCGTGGTTGGAAGATTGTCGCATGGGGCTATGGTAATTCCAACTCACCGGCGACAAGGGCCTCGGCGCGTGGATGATGTATTCGTTATGCATCATCTATGGCCGAATGTCAATAAATGTTTAAAGGGCAGAATAGATTTTCCTGGGCGGGTATGCATACAGCTATTTTGAATTGTCCAGAGCCGAATGTAAGTCGCAGCTTCTCGACCAACTTGGAAGGGTTAATATTCCCGACACTTAAGTCCTGCTGTGCAGAGAACTCTTCCTTCCCAGGCCGGGCCATTTCGGTAGCCTGGTGACGTGACGCACGCGACGCAGATCGAATCTGAGGGTGGTACCAGGGCGGCGATTGCTTTCACTAGAGATTAGTAAGCCGGTAGCAAATCAGTTGCATCTACGTGTTGCCGGGATTCGAGAGAATGAAAGGGTAAAGGGAAGAGGTTGATGGGAAGGCGAAAACGGAAACGGGTGAGTTTAAATATTTGGAAAGGGAGAAACGTTTGGAGCTGATATTTAGGTTCCCTTGCGAGTAATGTTCTATTGACCCTTAATATCCACCACTTGGGGGTGATCGTTCCTCTTATGCCCCCTCGTCCCTCGTGGGGCTTCGAGATCATCATCCAACGAGATCGTCAAGAGTTGTTCGAAGGGAACAACACGACTGGGGCATGATTTCAAAGTAGAAAAACTCCAGTGACATAACAAAGCTTGTCTTCGAGTCCCCACGCCCCCGTACATACGAATAAGCACTGCCAGGATTGGTCACACGGACATACCATCGACAGGGCTCCAAAGACTGCCTGACAAGGGTCATTTCAGCTGCAGCCTGCTCGGCAACAAGGTCTCGCCCACGAACAGACCAGATCTTGCATGCCGGGCGGCAATCAACTTCGAAGAGGCTTGAGGGTGGCTGTATTTATTTATGGAGGCTCAGTACTTGTGTTATTCTGTCGACTTTTCATAAATCATACTCCCTGCTAAGCTTGAGCGAATCGTAACAGTCATCGATTTCAGAGCAACACTATATACCGGCACAAGATGTCAGAACAACTTCTACCCGGATCGACAACTAATATGGGAGGTACAGACGCCAGTGTCGGCTTGCAAGGGACCAGATTAACACCGGAGAGCTTTGGCTATCAGGTAAAAGCAGCGCCTTGACAACAACCAAAACTCATCGTACTCATGGCTCACGAGTTATTATAGGTCTCTACTGTTCGATCTCCTTCCCTGGGGGGGCCTGGAGTGGCTCGCGCAACTCCAAGCAGGCCGCCAGACATTGAGGCTCTAGCAATAGGCCATAAGCGAAACCGAACCAAGACTCGGCCTCTTAGCTGGGACGGCTCGGATGTGCTTCGACACAAACTCTCTGTTGCCATGGTCGGGGTCAGCCCCGAACATCATGATCATAAGCGGCCATTCATTCCTACGAGCAAACTCTCGAGAATCATCAACATGGAGTCGGTTTTAGAGATCCTCCAAGCATGCGAGAAGTCTCGGGTAAGAGTCACTGGGGCGTCGTTCAGAACATCCGAAGAAATTGAATCCGATGCACGAAGGATATGCGGCATCCCAGAACAAGACAGGCCCACGTCTGACGGAAAGCGCAAGTCGTACCGAAAAATCATGGCCGTTTTGCTGCTGATAGAACGAGAAAATAGAATAGACCACTTCGTCCAAGAAGGTGTCTCTGATGACGACCTCCCGTTTATCAAAGTCAAGGCGCAACCTGGCACACAGCGGCAATCGTTCAGTCTTCGACGCAGCCAGGCTCCAGATTCCCCTGTTCGTTGTATCAACGGTTATAAGTGGAGCAAGAAGACACAATCCGACTTTTATGAAACGCAGTGGAAAATACTTGCACCCACGTTCACCTCAGATGGGCGAGGCAAAGCCCAACACTACTGCTTCTTTGACGACCTTATCCTGCCCTTCACGTCTTGGAAACAGGTGGGGTCTGCCTCGGGAATGGGCAAAGTTTATAAAACTGAGATACATCAGGATCACCACACCTTTCCCAGCGTCAGCGTAAGCCGTAGTACTCCGCGCCGCGTTGTATGAATGACTCTCGCTAAAAGTAACACAGGGCTCTAGTCAAGTCTTTGCTATCAAGGAGTTGCCAGCGGAAAATAGAGCAGAATGCGGCCTCGAGGCAACAATATTACGGAAGCTCAGTGAACCTAGACATAGCCATCGTCATCTCATCTCGCTATTGGCAACCTATGAGCAAAACGGGTCGTACTATCTCATATTTCCATGGGCTGGAGGCGACCTCCTCCATTACTGGAAGAACATCAACCCCAAGCCACGCCATGACACGGAAACCATCATGTGGCTGGCGGAGCAATGCTTAGGCCTTGCGAGTGGACTCGCAAAGATCCATCGATATCAGACCCTTTCCAGTAGTGCCCTCCTCCAGGCGTGCTCTCCAGGAAAGACCCAGTCGGAAACCGTTCGAACCGCAATGGTGCCGGGTTCAGCACCAAAAGAAGAGAGTATGAAAATCTTGTTTGGCCGTCATGGTGACATCAAACCGACCAATATACTGTGGTTTCCGAAGGGCCCCGAACGAGACAAAGAAATTCTGAAGATAACTGATTTCGGGATCTCTCGGTTTACCACTGTGAACTCAGTGTCAGCAAGAGAAAGAGGGCGAGCACCCAACTCCCCCACTTACCGGTCCCCAGAGTGGGATCTTCCGGACGCAATACCCAGCACATCGTATGATATCTGGACTCTCGGGTGCGTTTATCTGGAGTTCATCACGTGGTACCTTGGAGGTTATGAGTATCTAGAGGAGTTCAAGCAACGGCGCCTTGCCCTCGATGTCGTCTGGGGAGGTTTTTCTTGCGATACCTTCTTCACGATTGAGAACCAGGACTCACTAGCTCCCATCCCAAAAGTGAAGCCGACAGTAATAGAGGTGCGTGTATTTTATGAGATTTTGGAAAATTTAGTGCCATTTACAACACCGATGGGAAAAATTGAATCCTGACGAAGGCTTCCTTGGCAGTTCATTTCAGAGCTCCGCTCACATCCAAAGTGCACCAAGGTCCTCGTTAAGTTTCTAGACATGATCCGAGACGAGATTCTAATTGTCGAGAATAAGACTCAGTCGGGGGGTAGAACAGGCCGGAAAAGCGCTGGAAACATAGCCCGTGACCTAGCAGCTATCAAGATGGAGGCATCAGCGGACATGGAGATAAGAGAATCCGCAGATGCTCAACGTTAGTCGAAGGTTTGTCTCCTATAACCGATATGATCTCTCTAACTGTTACTGCGGGGCTTATCCAACAGGTGGTAACCCTCATCCCATCCCAGAGCATTCTTGAAGATGCTAACCTGACACGGGATGGATACTCTTCCCAGAGAAAAACAGCGTCTGGATGTCCGCATTAATGCAACTTTTGTGCTGTCATCTTCGGATGCGCTCGGTTGTCGGAATAATATGAACCGGAGTGGGAATATCGCATTGCTGCAGGGAAATACAACATAAGTCGTTCAGGTGTGAGGTGCATCTTCCGCACCCTGGTCACACATGTAACGAGAGGGACTTTGCAGCAGGTGGGCCATGCCAGAGCAAATTCCAAGCACATTAAGCTGAATATTATTCCAGAACGTTTGATGCTTCGCTTCCGCCGTGATAGCTCGCTGCTGCGAAAAACAAAGAGTGAGGAGTAGGTCTGGAACTTTCAGCAGATTTATTCACCAAGCCATAACTTCCCCATGTAGTGTGAAGGTGCCTTATCCAAGGACTGAGGGATGTGGAGAAGTTTGAAAATTAAGAGCTGGACTCTCTTGAACTGCAAACCTGTGACGGGCTCGTGCTTCTACCCTTTGGTAGAGCCCAGACAAACTAATATCCTAGGAATCGGTGCTGGCTGTCCACACATGAACACAACAACACTAGGAGTCTAAGCCAGTGAGATAAAGGCAGCGCTGTCAAACAGTTCAGGAAAGGAAAGCTATCACCCAATCGCAAATTTTCACGGCTTCAAACAAACGAACAGATGAGGACCTCTAAGATCCAAATCCCCCAAGGGTGACCAACCTTTCCGTTGATTGCACACACAGTAGAAAAGAAAAGAAAAACAAGAAACCCACAAAAATACTCTCGACGTTGCCTTTCCTTCTCAACACCCATCTCTTTCTCCTCAACTCCATATTCTTCCCCCATCTCCCACCCTTCCAATCCTAATATCTTGACTCTTCACTAATCTACTAGATCGATAGTCCCATAGTGGATTTTCCATCAGCCCAAGATGGCCTCTAACGCCTTGGCCTCGGCTTTCGGTAAGGCCAGAAAAGGGCTTCTCACCTGGTACGACTCATTGCACCCGCTCAAGGTGGATATTGTTGGCGACTTTGCTGGAAAGGAGTTGTTCTCCATCCACGGTGATTCCATGCTTCTCTACTGCATCTCCAAAGCAAGTGTCGATTATGGCAGTACGTCATCCTTGTCCCCGTCTTCCGTCCCTCCACCCATTGCTTCTCTGGTCCAAGACACAGATATCCGTGTTTTCTGGGTACATGTGCTGACCGCAACGGCTCCCCGTAGATGGATTCCAGCTTCTACATGCTATTCACGCCGTCGAAACCTTCCTCGAGAATCTCAAGAGATGAGGCTGCAAGTTCCATGTCGTCTGGCTCGCCGCTCATGAAGGCCTTTGCGTCCCAGACACCGATAACGCTCCCGAGCCATATCTACTCACCCGCGCAATCCTCATCAAACACCTTTCGCGTCACGACGAAGTTTGTGGCGAAGGCCAAATGTGTTTCCGGTTCTCAAGCATGGAGAGCCCCGAATATGAGCAATATCTCAGAGACTACGCCATACACTTTTTTATGAGTCTCGACGCCTGCACTTGGTTTGAGGGAAAGCCCAGCCTCAGGAGCCTCCACTATCTCGACATCGTGTACAGGCTGGGCTTGCGAGGGTATAGCGTGGCATTTCTGGATGATTTGGAATTCGTGAGCTCAAAGGTATGATTCTATTCTATCCCATCCCCTCTCTTTACACCTCATGTCATCCTGCTCACGTCTCGGCTGTGCTCTTAGGTTTATACCACGGTCATCTCTCCCTCTGTAGATGGCTGGAGTGAGCCTTCGCTCCCAGACAATCCCATCACAGTGCGGACCTTATTCAAGCCGCTCCCTTATTTCGAAGAGGGCCGTTGCCTACCCACCGATGACGATGTCCCAACCACGGCGAGGGACAGGTTGGCACTGACGGCCTTGTACAATATTCTCGATGACAAGCCAGATGTGTCCATCAAACGCAGCCTCGCCGCGTACATTGTCCATCTCGTTCTATTGGCAGAGGTTGACCTTGGCGACAGAGCCCTGGACATTACTGAACTAAAACCAGATTTAGACGCGCTCTACCACAACTTCGTCAAAGCGTTCAGTCGGATTTGCATCTCCATCCTGGAGCAGGAGGTCTTGTCCCCACGCCTAGAATGGGACATTGCAGACCTCATCGACGGCCGCGTCCTTCGTCGCATTCTCCGAAACATGGACTCTCTCCGACTGCATCAAGATGTTGTCACGCGCATCGAAGTCATGATTCGACGCCTCCATGAATACTCTGGGATCGACCTCTCAAGCCAGATTTCGGGGATTTCAGTAGAGAGCGGAAGCCCTGAGCCTGTGCTTTCCCCTGGCCAACAGAAACGGTCTGTTTTAACTTTCCATCACCCAGTTCTGGACGAACTACTCCAGGACGTCGAAGTTACTGCGGTCGACTCCCCATCTCTTGAGAGCAAGAACAGGGTCTTCAAAGATCTTACCCACTGGCACAACTCAAAGCTGTCGGTCGATCCGAAGCGAAAGCCCTTGAAGAAATTGGGATTCTTCGCCCACAAGCGAAACCAGAAGTATATGGCCGACACCATTGCCTACGCTGCTAGCCTAACGAACTCTGCAGGCAAAGGTATCACCCCTGAGGTTATTGTCACGTCCCAACCCACCGCCCAGAAGACAGAAAAGCCTTGGTCGCACAAGTCGAAGCAGTCGACATCCAAGCTCGTGGTGGGCGGTCGCCAAAATGCCCTCGCAGGAGCCCGAAAAATCCAGGAGCAAAAGCTAAAGGCGAAGTCTGATGGCGCTCTCCTTGCGTGGAAGAATCGCTGCTCGGAGTTCGAGATGGAAAGTGACCTTGTCAATAGGTTTCAGAAACTATCTCGGTATTTGAACAATTTGTCGGCTGCTGATCTTGAAACTGTGGGCGGAGAGGCTGCTCTGCTGGAAAACTGTCACCAGTCTCAAGGTTACATCGCTTTCTCCCACCGTCGCCAGCCAGTTGACGTCCATGGCCAAAGCTGCTGGTCTTCAACTAGCCTTCTCGGGAGACGCCTCTCACGAGCGCCCGTTGCCGTTCCCGCGATTGAAGGAGCTCCCCAAGCTAGATGACGGGTTCGACCCACTTGAATTTCAGCTTCAATTCTGTGGTCCTTACCTCGATCGGGGCTTCGATCCCACGCCTGATCCTCGGGTCCGATTCCACCCCGACGCATGGCAGCGACGAGTCTTGGACGCCATCGATGCGAACAAGAGTCTCCTAGTTATCGCTCCCACTTCATCTGGCAAGACGTTCATATCGTTTTATGCGATGAAGAAGATTATGGAGTCGAGCGATGACGATGTTCTCGTCTACGTCGCGCCTACAAAAGCGCTCGTCAACCAAATCGCCGCCGAGATCCAGGCCGAGTTCACAAAGTCGTACAAGCATCATACGCGATGTGTTTGGGCCATCCACACCAGAGATTATCGAGTGAACAATCCCGTCGGCTGTCAGATCCTCGTAACTGTCCCGCATATCCTGCAGATTATGCTCATGGCCCCGACTAATTCCAAATCGAAAGACTCCTGGTCCCGTCGGGTCAAGAGGATTATCTTCGACGAGGTTCATTGCATTGGCCAAGCGGATGATGGTGTCATCTGGGAGCAACTACTTCTCCTCGCTCCCTGCCCCATCATTGCGCTCTCGGCCACCATCGGCAATCCCCTCGAGTTCAAGGCTTGGCTGGAAGGTGCTCAGAAGGCCAGGGGGTTTGATTTGGAGATGGTTGTTCATTCATCTCGGTACTCTGACTTGAGGAAGTTTATCTACTTCCCGCCCCGGCAGTACCTGTTTTCCGGTCTTAAGCCTTGTAATCTCCTTCCCGTCCCCGGTCTCGATGCCAATGCGGATGGAGGAACCAAGAAGGGCTGTTCTCGGTTTGCTGCCGTCCACCCGGTTTCCAGCTTAACCAACAGGTATGTTTTGGTTCTCTTTTTTGACAATGCCTTCATGAATCTTACCCATCGTTTTCTTGTATCTAACATATATGCTAGGAGCCGTGAGAATCTGGACGACATTGCCCTCGAGCCGCGAGATTGTTTGACGCTTTGGAAATGCCTAATTCAGCACCAAACAAGCGAATACCTGATTTCAGATGCTCTAAACCCTCGAAAGTTCCTGAAGGATGTCGCCAAGAAATCTGACGTGGTGAAATGGGAGGCGGCCGTCAAGGATGTCCTGAAAGCATGGATGCTGGACCCTGATTCGCCGTTCTCTGATGTGCAGCAGACGCTACGGTCTACGGTTTCTCAAGCGTCTAAACTGCCCACATTCGATGAGACTGATGACGGCGCAGACTTTAGCCTTCCTATATCTGTCGATAGCAGCATTCTAACCACCATTGCTTTTCCACTCCTTTGCGACCTTCACAAGAACGGGGCTCTTCCGGCCTTGCTGTTCAACTACGATCGCCTTTATTGCGAGAAGACAGCGTTCTCTCTTCTACGGCGCCTGGAATTAGCTGAGAAGAAATGGAAGGAAGAGAGCCTCGAGTGGAAACAGAAGATGGCTGAATACCACAAGTGGAAGAGGACTGCTGCCCGCAAGGCCAATGTCGCACCGAAAATGGAAGAAGCTACGTCCAGGATGGATGCCATACGAGCGGAGGCAAGCAGGGAGGCTCACCCGATGCAAAGCTTCGATGCGAATGCACCTGTGCATCTTTTTTCTTTTGCTGATCATTCCAAACTTATTCCATCTGAGCTGGAACAACACATCAAGTCTCTCGCTAACTACAACTTGAAGCCGGGACTGATTCAGGCTCTCAGGCGTGGCATCGGCGGCGTGCACCACGCTGGTATGAATCGTGTCTATCGACAAGTGTAAGTGCTCCTCTCTTTCAGCTAGTTTTTGGCATGGCGAAGTGTGAATTTTCTAACCATCGATATTCTAGGATCGAGATGTTGTTCCGCAGAGGATTCTTGACCGTCGTCATCGCTACCGGAACTTTGGCTCTGGGCATCAACATGCCATGCAAGACCGTCGTATTTTTAGGGGACTCTGTCTACCTCACCACCCTCAACTACCAACAAGGAGCTGGCCGAGCCGGTCGCCGGAGCTTCGACCTTCTTGGGAACGTCGTTTTTGCTGGCATAGAACCTGAGTGCGCGTATGAAATCATGTCGTCGAGACTGCCGGATCTCCAGGGCCATTTCCCCCTCTCTACAACTCTGATGCTTCGTTTACTCGGACTCTTGCACCATACGGAGAATTCGCAATACGCAATCGACGCGGTCCAATCTATGCTGTCCCAAACGCGTCTCTACCTTGGTGGTCCTGAGAGTCAGATGGCCATCAAACATCACGTCCGATTCTCCATCGAGTACCTTCGAAGGCAACAACTTCTTTCTCAAGATGGCACGCCATTGAACTTTGCGGGCCTGGTGGGACATTTGTATTTCACCGAGAACGCCGTCTTCGCATTCCATTCCTTGCTCAAGGAAGGTTACTTCAACAAACTTTGCAAGGACATGCACCGGAATCCCAGCAAAGTTCTCTTGGACTTGATTCTAGTTTTATGCCATCTGTTCTGCCGGTTTCCTCTCAGGAACTATAACGACCAGAAATTCCTCGATGAAGTTGTCCATCCCTCGACGTCCATTGTGATTCTGCCGCCGTTGCCAATGGAGGCAGAAGGTATCCTACGCCAGCATAACGAGGATACGCTCGACATATTCCGAGCATACGTCGAGACTTATGTTTACCAGCACCTGAGCAGTGTATCTGATGACACTTTGCCCTTCACCAAGCACAAGTTCGGACCTCAGGGAAATCATAGTCGACAGATCAGTTCCGCCCTCAAATGTTTGCCTCCCACCAAGCTCCGCTCACCATTCTCTGCCCTCTCAGGCTTCACCGACAAGTTCAAATCAATTCACGAACTCTGCACTACGGTCCGCAGCGATGTATTCCTCGAGGAATCAGCTGTGCCCTACATCCCGATCTACCCATACGATACGAACTGGGTCCCGTGGAATGCATACATCTACGACTTTTTCAAGCACGGGAACATGAAAGCCCTCGTCGATGACAACAAGGGCGGAGATGTTTGGTTCCACCTCAAGGACTTTTCCCTCGTCCTGTCGACAATCACAGCAAGCCTTTCCAACGTTTTTGGCGAGGAAATTGTTGACGACGCTGCCATGATAGACATCCAGGATGTCGGCAGTACCATGGAAGATGAGTCTGATGACTCTGATGATCAGCATGCCAGCCCAGCGGCCATTCGGGGTAAATCCACAGCCTCCAATTCGAAGGCGAAGTCGTTCCGGACAGTTGGGAAGATGGTGTTGACTCTAGTTCAGAGGAAGAAAATGGTTCTTTTCTTGATGGCGAGTCGAGCGATTCTGCGGCAGGAGGTGAACGGCGTTGCGAGGAGAGGGAGCTCAAGCTTGTTCTCCTAGCTTTTCAGCGTCTGAAGGATGAGTTTGAGGTTAAGTTCAGAAAAGTTTGGGCTTAATCCAACAAGGGAATACGGGATCAAAGAATTCTGCTCAATTGAGCATTTGACGGGAACGTCACGAGGTGGTTCGAGCCATTTCGAACTGTTTGAGTAGTGTGTTGAACTACACAACTAATGCAGAGGCAGACGGTATCCTACCCAGGCCAGACATCATTGGGGAATATCAGCCAGCGAGCTTAGCTTTGGAATTTCTACAATCCACCTTTACTTAAAGCCTAAATGAATATCTGTGATTGAAGTCCCAAATACGTCCGTTAGGATTGGGGTCGCGTGCAGCTAAGACCACAATCCGTAGCTATTTAAGCTAACCTTTTCTCAACAGCTAATTTTGTAGGTTTTACCTTTGTTAGGGAGCAAGCCCTTGATATTTTCAAGTACCCCGGCGTCCTCAAACAATTCATTCGCCCATATCCATTCACCGTCTCAATATCGAGACACATAAAGGTAACAGGAGAATTAGCTTCAGGTTATAGGCACGCTATCAGAGAAGGTAGACCGAGTACCTATGAGCGCACAGCATAAAGTCATGCACATGATTATAAAGGGGATTCGTCCAAGCCTCTTTCCAAGGCATTCATAACTTCCTCCGGGTTTCCAAATGACACCAGAGAAAAGGAGATGCACATATTTCCAAAGACATGAACGGAAGCCCATGTTCTTAAGCTAATATCATTCACTCCGCTAAACAGGATTCGGTATAACAAGTATCCAAAGGACGGTTTGTGTCTTCTCAGGGAACAATCGGTTTATATGAGACGAAGTGTCAACCGGCTCACTTCTTCTTCCGCTCCTCAAGCAAGGCCCCGTAATCCTTCAACTCAATATCAGTCGCAAACCGATCGGTCAACTTTTCCAGAGCGCTGAACAAAGGACTGTACTTGAAGACCATGTTGCGCATCTTGATACCGCGCTTTGTCCGCGGCGCGAGAAATCGACCCGCGTTGCTTTGCCTCGCCACCGTGGCATACTTCTTCATCGCCGCCTCGTAATTCGCGAAGGCCACCTTGTGGTCACCATCGGCAAGGGCCAATTCTCCAGCCAATACGTAGGCACCGACAGTGGCAAGTCCTGTGCCGAAACCGCCTAGCGTATTCCCGTAGGCAGAATCACCCAGGAGAACGACGCGACCTTTGGCGTAGTGACTGATCTCCACACGGCTAATCGTATCCACATAGAGATCACGGGCCTCGGGGAGTGCCTTGAGGATTTCAGGCACCTTGAATCCGGCCCCTTCGTAGATTGAAGCTAGGACCTCTTTCTGGCGTTCGACTGGGGCTTGGTTGAGGTTTTCTTCGGCGTAATGGAAGACGAAGAAGACGGGCGCTTTGGGACCACCTAGTGAGGCCATGCGGCCAGGTTCGTTGTACATCCACGGGCCGCCGGGATTGTCCATTTCTGCGAGAGCATAATAAAAGCCTGTATTCTTCACGTAGTTGGTCTCGGGTCCGAAGACTAGGCGGCGAGTGTTTGAGTGTATGCCGTCAGCGCCAACGACGAGGTCGAAAGTTTGCGGTGCGCCATTTTGGAACGTGATATCGACTCCCTTTTCCGTCTCCGTCAGGGAAGTGATTGAATCGCCGAATCGATAAGTGCATCGTGATGCAGTGCGTTCATACAATATTCTCGCCAAATCACCGCGGCGAATCTCGACATCTCCACCTGTGAAACTGGCTGTCATTACGGTGAGGACCTTGCCTTCGGAGTCGACGATGGGCTGATCAGTTCCCCCGGTTTGGTTTGCGTAGACATCATCTTTGATGCCCATGCGTGTGATGACGGTGTTGTGGATTGCGCCTTTGAAGTCAACTGCCTGGCCACCCTTGCGTAGCTCTGGCGCTCGTTCAACCACGGTGACTGTGAAGCCATATTCAGCAAGCCAGTACGCTAGAGCTGGCCCACCAATGCTGGCACCGGAGATGAGAATTGAGGTGTTTGCCTTTGTTGTCATGATTGGTTTTGGTTCAGGTATCAAATACTGCTTGACGAACAGTTGATAAGTAGCGAGGCATTGAGTTGAGATTCGTTGATGATGAAGCCGGCCTAGCAACTATTTATCTCATGTCCTACAGATGCCGTCTTACCCATATTATGCTTATAGTATTGAAAATAAGGTTCCTAGACCAATTAGTGGTTTAGCTCTCCTGTCAGCCGGAATTCGTATCCAATCTGCTCTTCCGAGCCGGAATTTGCAACTAACCACTTGTCACGCCGCAGCCGCAGCCACCGGTCCCCGTAAGCACGCGTCAGGCAGTGAGATTTTGTTCGCCCGATGTCCGAGGGCTTTCTGGGCAAGTAGTTTCAAAAGCGGTTGCATGCGTATTTTGCTGGAACGAGGTGAAAAATGACACATCGTGTACGCCTCTACATCATAATATTGACCGCGTTCACCAATACCCCTGACCGTTGACCCTCACCGACCACGTCGTTCGTGGATGCTGGAGATGAAGGAACCGTGCTAAGGGAGTGCGAAGTAACCTAATATCTTCATAGTTGGACACGCCACTTGTCCGAATATTGGTAGCAATTTCTGGTGGGAATTCCCGTGATTATCCTTGTTGTCCTGGTGGGCTTCCTGTTGCCCGACTTTCCGCAGATGAGACATTGGGTCACCCCTGAAGTTGGGTCTTCACTGCGAAGCGGCAATGTTTCCAAAGTAACCCTGATTAGCCCGTTTTTCCGACTTTTTGAGGTGCGATGCTTCCCGATGATGAACTCGCCGGACGTCCTCCCCCGACGATACCCCGACTGCAGTATCCTTGCTAAGCTTTGGGAGTTACCATACATAGCCTCCTGAGAGTTTGAGCGAGGCTTTTGGCATCTTCTTCCGAAGTCCACAGCCCTCATTTGCTTCTTAACCAGGCGCTAGCTGCGATACCCAAACCCACCGAGACCCCTTTCAAGTCCCAGTACTGGCTGGTAACCCGGAGAGGCCCCCGTCACTATTGACGGGCCGTTTCAGACCGTCTCCGGAACCTGCCGAGATCACACACAAGTGCAGTGGTCCTGCGACTCCTGCCTGTGGCACTGCCGCAGCACTGCCTCCTCCGAGTCCTCTCTCCTCGGTTGTGCTTCTGGACTTAGACTATTTCGAGATGGACAAAGGCACATACATGTACAGGTGCTGATTAAAAACTTAGACTTAATTAAGGGGACGATTGTAGGCTCAGCTACCAACAACTCCTCAACTTCCTCTGTCGATTCACCCTCCAGGTGAACAGCTTGGAGTCGAGAGTTCCCATTGAAGACACCTACGAATGTCAACTACAAAACTAAAAGTTCACCCTAAGAACTATGGCTCTGGCGGCATATCAGCTCTGTGAGAGCTGCAAGAATGTTCCTTGGGGTCGGCAAGGCTGGAAAGACCTCTTCGCTAATCAGTCATGGCGCTCCAACATTGATTTCCTCTACTTAGAATTCCAAGGCCGAAGCATTCATTACACGGTGTCATCTCAGCGGTTCTTCGAGCAGGCGATGTCCTGTACATGGTGCCAGTTTTTGCGCGATGAACTGGTACCCATCCCCGTTCAGAAGCTGCCCACAACGGGCGAAAAGGTGCAAAAACCATCTGGGGAACTGAAGTTCTCTCTCCGCTTTCCGGTATCTGCGAATATCTCCCAGGGAAAGCTGAGCGCTGTAGATATTTTATGCCTACCCAGTGAGGATTTGGGGTTTCCGGACATGTCATTGTCCTTGGGAGTCATGGCTCGGCAAGGTAAGCTGTCTGAAGTGGCTCCGTGTCCGCCGCTCGTTGGCGAATGGACGCGGAGAATGGGCACGCTGACTGGTAACTCTATAGGCGGACCTGCCAGCAAAAGCTTCGTATCCCCAGAGGCAACGGACACTGCCGCAAAGGGGTTTAATGGCGAGCTGGCACGGAAATGGATTCATGACTGTTGCAAGAACCATCCCACTTGCGGATCATCCGATGCGACAAAACTGCCGACGAGA
This sequence comes from Scedosporium boydii, assembly GCA_002221725.1. Lineage (NCBI taxonomy): Eukaryota > Fungi > Ascomycota > Sordariomycetes > Microascales > Microascaceae > Scedosporium > Scedosporium boydii. The sequence continues at coordinate 102,138 of NJFT01000141.1, forward strand.
GTGTTGTTCATTTCTGGGGAGGGAGACTCTACCCGCGTGAGGCTTCGACAGGCATCGCCAGATGAGGAAGGGCTATATACTTGCTTGTCCTACTCTTGGGGTAGCAAGCAGGGTCTCCAGGAGGAATTTGCGCAACTCGGGAATCGTCTCTCTGAGCAAGAATTACGCCCCGACCTCCTACCAAAGACATTCCAAGATGCTATAATTGTCTGCCAGGCCATGGGCTTGGCGTGTCTCTGGATCGACGCTCTTTGCATACGACAAGGTGAAGAGGGCGATAAACTCAGGGAACTCCCTAAAATGCATCACTATTACACCAATGCCCATTTTGTCATCCAGTCGTCTGGTACTAAGTCTGTCGATGAGGGCTTTTTGGGCATTCCCAAGATTTCTAGCATCGCGGGGCGGCTAGTCAACACGGAGGATATACCGACTGTAAAAGATTCCTTTGCCAAGATGTCCCACGCTGAAGAGAATCCCAACAACTCCCCGAACTTCACTTGCTGCAAAGTCTCATACGTTTCCCCAGACCACGACTCGGATGAAATACTCCTCTACGGTCTTCCTGGGACCCCTCGGTATGCAGCCGGCCTCGAACACGCCGCGTCGAGAGCTTGGGTACTTCAAGAGGAACTACTTTGCAGGAGAATTCTGATATTCCCCTCCGTTGGCGGAGTGATTTTTCGATGCATCGGAGACGATCGTGAATTGTCAGACGGGAACGTCATCTACGACCTTGGAAAGCATCGTCATTTGGCGTTCCCAAAGAAGACGCTCATGAATAATGCTGAAGCTCGGGGCTTGGGTATGCACTCGCTCACAGACCACCTCCAAGCTATGCTTGCAAGGGCAAGAAAACTGGCCGCCTCTGGAAAGAATAACCCATTAGTGCAGGTGCAGCCTACATCGTCAACTCTCGTCTTCGACCACCCCGTTGGCCAGCCAATGGACGTTCCAGAAAACGGCTTCGTTATTGCACCACTCTATAGTGACGAAGTTGACGATGGTCTCGGTTTTTCCACGCGAAGCGTGTCCTCCTACACGGCTACAGTAATTTCGCGGAATCCAGCTGGCCCCGAGCTTCGAAGTCGGATAATCTTTACGGAACCCCCTCCACATGTGATTCTAGCCGATGGTGCAAATAAAGCTTGGCTGGAAACCGTGGATAACTACTGTCGCAGGAAACTCACAAATCCCCAGGATAAGTGGGTCGCCATCGCAGCTCTTGCTAGGGGGTATTCAGGGCGCTATGGCAGCGGCCTGGGAATATACATTGCAGGGGTATGGAAAAACTTTCTACACCAGAGTTTGCTATGGAAAGTGCTGGGCGATGCAGTCGAGCCTCGACCCCGTGTTAAGCGGGGGCCATCCTGGTCATGGGCAGCCGTCGAGGGGGCACAGTTTGCATTCGATAGTGAGGAGGACGTGCACAATCTTGACTCGTCTTCGATCGAGGTCCAGATCCTTGGCGCCAAAATCTTGATAGGGACTGCTGGGATGGAGTACGAATCTATCAATGGCGGTTCTCTCAGGATTAAAGGGAAGCTTTTGGACTGCTCTCTATCGAAATCCTCACTTGGGTTTAAGTTAACCACCACGTCGATAATGACACAGTCTTCCGAGTTAAACGGTGCTTACCCTGATTGTATTGAGTATGCAACTGAGGAAGGTGGGCTTTCTTTTATGCTTATACAAAGGAGCAACAGAGGGATAGGAAATCCCGATGACCGTTTGGAGGGGCTCGTGTTGAGGAAGTTGGACAGTGGCGACTTTGTCCGGATAGCATATGCCGTGTGGCACTGTAAGAAAGAGGTTTTCGAGAAGGGACTGGTTTCAGAATTCAAGGAAGATACTATTACAATCCATTGAACGGGGTTGAAGATGTAGGACCGGTGCAATCAGATTCATGACGTTCAATAGAAGTACCAAAATTAGCTAGATTAAACTGAAAGCAGTAGATCCGGGCCCCGACTTGTTTTCAAATGCATATTTAAAGGGAAATGACAACGTCATGGACATAGATTCTTGAGGTAAGACGATATAGCTCCGAGTTTCTCACCGCCGCCCCCCTTCCCCGATACGGCCCAATAGGGGAAACAAGACCCGGGGTGTATGTGGTGGAGTAGCGGAAAGGCTGCGGCGTGATGATAGGGCGTCGAGGTTATCTCTGGCGGGTGACTCAAAGGCCTTGGAATGGGAAAATTTGAGCTATTTTCATGGGAACCACTGCACAATGGGACCGAGAGCCGTCGAGGGCTTCTATCCTCCACTTCATTACGTGGAGTTGTCTCTATAGATAGTTGAATGCATCCTTTTTACTCTAGTTTGTCCATTTTGGTATCTGGAGACGAAAGTTCACAAGATTTCAGGAGTCTCTATGGTGTCACTGGAAGCATCGACTTTTGGGCCATCATCAATGAATACTATTGTCTAACTAGCCCCATGCTCCCACCTACATAGCAGTCGATGAGGCATTTCCGGGAAGGATTCAGCCACCTCGCCCCTCTAGATATCCCATGAAAAATACTCCATAGATTAGAGCTTGTCGACGATGCCCCGAGCAGCATCATCACTATTCGATCCCCAATTCCTGGCGTGACCTGCTCACAAACACATTAACATTATTATTCAAGGCTCGCGCTGCCAAAGAAGCAAGGGAACTCACCTGGAGATAGAAAACACCATCCTCAATCGCGAACTCGGAGGTACTCGACTTGGTGGTATCTACAATTCTGAACGCAATCTCTCCCTCGTCCACAGCCTCATTGAAACCTTCCTGCAACATGTCGTCCGTGTCGAAATCCTGCCTCTTGATCGAGCTTAGGAAGCCCTTGAAGTACAGAAACGTCCAGTCAGGGATATGCTCTTCCCAATGCTTCTGGTCAAGCCTGTTATCTTTAGCTTGTGACTCGACCTTAAGCTTGGCATAGGTATCCTCGAAGTTGGGCGTGAGCTTAATGTCGGGCTTGTTCAAGGCCTCCCCGATCTGAGTGCGGATCTCCTCGATCTTAGCGTCATACTTGATCCTCTTGAAGAGGCGGGTAGTGAAGCTCAGGGGCTTTTCGTCACCTTCAGGTGCAGGGGCGTCGTTGAAGGCTTTGAGAAGCCTCTCTTCGTTGAAGGCGCCCCCGATGTTATCATTGAGCCTTTTCGGTGCGAAGAGGATGCGAAGCTTCCCATATAGGACATCAGCACCTCCGCAGGTGAAGCGGCTCTCCTCGTCGACGTCAAGGGTGAGGACGTGGGCGTGGCAGATAGTATTGATCTCGACTGTTTCAGCATCGTATGTCTTAATAAAGTCTCGGAGGCTGCGGATGCTCTTCCCAACGTGTCTGATTCAGGCCAGTTATATTAGTGTCGTTCGCTTCTACACAATAGTCTGGAGAGAAAGGGGAGTAGGGATAGGCATACTCAGCAACGCTGCTGCCAAACGAATCATAGGACCAAGTGCCACTTTCGGCGTAGGCGAAGACCTGCGGAAGGTCCACCTCGATAGCCCATTCGGCGCCGAGAAGTTCAGAGAGATCTTTGGCCAACTGGTCCTTTTGGCTGTCCCATTTGTCACGGACTGTGTGTAGAGCTTTGTGAGCTTCCTCGTAGGCATCTTGGATTGCAGACTATGGTGACGTACTATTCTTGCGGACTGCAAAGGGGGAACTTCTCGACGGGAGGCAGTTTGGTCATGTTGGAGTTGTGTTTATGAGGAATGAATAAATACAGGCGAGAACGATATCCAAGAGGTGGCTGATGATTGTTGAGGAGAATGGTGAAGGGAGATCCGTTCCCCAAGGCAGTTTATATAGTTGCTCTCTTCACCCTCATCCCCATCATCACTCTCGTCCTCTGATCCTCATCACGTCAAAACAAGCTATGCTAATAATAGTAGCTTCTCACTCACCTTTCCCCACCTTGTAAGCGAGCTTCAAACGAAATGGATTAATCCCCCCTGCCTAGCGCAACGCTTAATTCAGCCACATAAGGATTATCGAGATAATCAAAATAGACGATGCTTCCCTTCTGCGTATTTTGGGTTGCGGAAGTGGTAGCGAACTTGGCGGGCTTCGTCCCAGAATAGCGTGGGAGAGTCTCCCTTTCTTGGCGTTCGCGATGCATGGGCATGTTCCGCAATCCATTGGCTGGACCAGGCTAGAGAGAGAAGAGAATACGAGAATTTTTCCAATATTTCCCATCATGTGGCACCACGCGTACCGCGCCACGGAAAGATCGGAGACAAGTGCGGAGGCCTCGCCGCATCGCGCAAAGTCGTCTCAAGGCGGGGTGGGTAGCACCGATGCAACTCCACTGGCCCTACCAGGTCCTGCCAAGAGGCTAATGATAGAAAGACTCCGAGGCGAGGGTTCGAGACTTCGTTAACATCCGCACAGATGCCCAGGAATCGCACCGCACTGGTCCCTAAACGAATCGTTGCGATCGCAACAGCTTCCCAAACTAATTTGAGCGATTCATGCGACTCCCAATCAAACCCACGAGTTCGGCGATCGACTGTGCTTTGTAATTTATGTCCCTGACCCTCTAAGCTTCCTTCTCCTTGTCTGCCACGACCGAGCCCGTAGCCAATCTCGATGGAACGTTTCCATGGTCGATTCCGCATTCCACGAGATTCAGGGCTTCACAATCGGGGCTCCACCCAATCTTGGACTTGACAATGGCCCCCTCCCGGATTCCTAGCGTGATATGAGGAATAGTCCATCTTCTGTTCGGGACAACTTTAGGCAGTAGCCAAGAGTATGAGCTCGCCATCTCCACTAATATCCCGGCCGTTAATCAAGAGAGGCTCCAAGAGGCGGTATGGCGCTCGTAGGTCGGGTTCAGTGGATCGCCGCCCAGGGTTAGCTGATAACGACATCAAGGGCCTGTTCCAGAAGCTGCATGTCACGGACGTCATCGGCACCCCCCCCCCCCCCC